>JACJUY010002380.1:0-20799 GCA_014220935.1 Platorchestia sp. MABIK | reverse complement strand
ATTATTCCCTAACGTATTTGATAGACTGTGCAACAGTTTTCAGTTAAGCTATACGGTAGTGTTTTCAAGTTCGCTTGGTTGCCAATGAGAAGTTCTTGTTCTGGTGCTGAACAGACCCAATACTAAGCAGTTGATGTGATCCAATGCATGGTACGAAAGAAACTCATAATGGTCAAAAAGTAATTTATATTAATTAACAATCAACTAGGATGATGATGCAATAGCCTTCATCTAAATTTTATGCGTCATCTTTTGTTTCGATCATTTCTAATTGGTATTCAGTAAATGTGTCTTTTTTATTTGATTGAGAAATCTTGTTCATAAGTGTAAAGAAAATAATGTTCTATTACCATACGTGTTAAAAATTTCGTAGGTTTAGTATGTACATTGCATATAAAGTGCTGTAGGAAGCAATTTTAAATAAAAAATAAGAAATTTTTCTGAAAGAAATTCTTTAATTTACAAATCAGTAAATACATTATACGGATGCAACGTTTACATTCCCTACGTGGGTTGCACAAGATGATAGTTGCAAAATCAAAGAATTCAAATTATGCAACATGAATGAATTTGAAATAGTAAAAAAAATCAAGGTATACTAAATAACCGATCAATCTATAAAGGAATGGAATCTACCGATACGAAAGTAATTTGTAAAATTCCTCATCATGGCTAATGCCTGTTTCATTTTCATTGTTTTAAAACTCAATGACTGATGTATTTAGCTATCAGTGAATAACTTACCTTAACACAGGAAGCTACACTCAAATATTATGAGTTACTATCAAGCGTTCCTGTATTTTGTGCTTGTGATGGAACAAAAAAGTGATTAACAGACCAAAAAATTACTGCCGAAAGATGGCAAACTACCATCAATTTATTTAGTAGATATATACGTAAAATACCATATTTATGATGAAATAATGTTTTGTTTAGTTGAATTTCATTATATTAATTTCACATGATCGCAGAGTTATGTTTTCTAAAAGAGTTCTCCGGAAGAGTCGGATCATTTGTATCTCAGTGCAAACCATGATGGAAGCAATGAACGATTGTAAATTAGTGAAGAAAATACTTCTGAGAAATAATTTATGATTAAGATATGACTGGAACCATGTAAAATACTACCCATACAATAGCACAAATTTTATGCTATCTTTAAAAAAATATATATTCACAGTTTTCCCATCCACAGCTAGTCACGCTCATGTGTTTCAATTATTTATACCCTAAATACGAATATATAAATTGTAGTTTTTACATCTACATGTAGGGCAGCAGGCAGGACGTTTATATCTGGATAATTGGCATACTGTACCTACTTCGTATTTGTAATCTGTGACCAAATTTTCCATAGACCGCTGTTTTCAGCTTGAAGAAAGTTGTTACCAGGCCACCTCGACTCACGGTATACCGTGCCTCGACTACAGATGAAATACCCTAAATTCGGGGTAGAAATATTGGCAGCAACTTGATTTTCTGACTCCGGTTATTGGTCGCTGTAGACGTTCTCAGTTTTGTAACTATATTAAAAATATGAAAATAACTTAGTTCGTAAATAAAATTCCGGTAATATATTGAAGAACTTTACAAAATGACGGTTTAAAACTGAAAATTCCATGACACGACGCGATTTTCCTGCACACTTTTTTCCATCTTCGTGGTGATTGAATTTTTCATGAGTTAGGAGTTCAGTATATATATGTAGGTAAATCTATTTAAATGAAGTCCATAGACATCATTACTTCAGTAAACTATAAATAGAACCAACTTATATTATGAATGCATTGAAACACGGAAACAATGGCGACACCTTACCTTGGTCGTTAAATACTGCGTAAAAACCTTCCAAGCAGAGGATATAATATCATCTTTTAGTGCTGATTTAGTACTTGCACAAATAAGCCGATCATGATCGTATCACTAAAATTAATTGCGTTGTAAAATTTATTCATTATAATGTTTTAGTTGTGTTTATGTAGATGGAACCCGTGAAACAAATTTACCTTTGTTAATGCTTCTTCAAAATATGAAAAAAGGTAATCACAGAGCATCAGAATCAGCAAATGTTCGACTTCGTTCATCTACGTTCAACGAACATTGACGCTGAAGAGCCTCAGCTTGATTTAATCAAGCTGGCAGTGAATGGATAAATTCTGCTTCTGCTTTCCCTGCTAGCAGAGATTGAAAGTCTCACACAAATAAACTAATATATTTATTTAAATTATTCAACGGAGGATAGTTCCAAGTAGTGTTGGTAATAAATGTATGACTAGCGCTTCATTTGAAACAAGTTCTCTCTCAAATATTATTATTCCATCTATGTATATGAATGATAACTGAGTGTTGTGAACTCAGTCCCCAGCCTCGTCAGAAGTTTGCGGCATGCATACCTTCGGTGTCTCTAAATTAATTTTACTTAAAATACATTTATATTTATTATATTATTAATCATATATATCTTAGAAATAGTATAGAACCACTGAATTGTTTCCAACACTGAAATTTAAAAAACTCTAAATAGTGGTTGCAAATGAATAAATGAGCATAAGACATGAAATTTCTTCTTTTCAGAAGTACGAAAAGAGACAAATCTAAGAGATGGTGCTAAAATCCGTTGATTAGAAGACTGAAAATTCCAAATTTCAATTTATTGTGGGCCGCACGGAAGCGTTACTTAGTTTCATTCTCCTACCGAAATTGTAACCCTCTGACTCTTTTCTTCAAGGTCAGCCATGAGTGAAAGGACTTCAATGCTGCTCAAGGCTACGCAGTGATGAGGTGGAGGGGAGGGGTTGTAGTAAAAGAATTCCACTGTTCCGCTGACATACGTGCAAGATACTAAACGACTTTTTTGCCTGCTATTTATCAAATTTTCAGTTTTATTTTTCGTCGAGTAGAATGGGTGCGACGAAAGCTGATTCTTGGGGTGCGTTACTCCCTGAGCAATGTAAAAAGAAGTCACAACTAAACCTGTGCCTGTGTTCCTGGCGTGCACGAAATAAACTTCTATCAACTTTGTGATGGAAAAGCATCATTGTGCGCTAACAAGTGTTTCTTCGAAACGTGCACTTTATGCTATACATACCGGGTACAAATGTAAACGAAGAGCTAGAAGTAGCAAGAAAATGAGTACTATGATTGAAAAAACATTGCATATGAGCCAGTTTATTCTAATGCATGTAGGCTTGTAAGTTTTCATTGGTAACTGAGAAGTAACAATTAAGGCATTATGAATTAAGCATGGTATTTAAACGCTAATGGTGTCAATTTTCTCTCACTGGTCGTGTACACAAAAGCGATAGTGTACCGACTATGCAGATCGTTTAATTAGAACGCTTTATCGCTTGCGAAGATAATGAACGATAACAAGGTAATGTAATTCAAGTAAGGTAAATATACATACACAAATAGGGTTAGCATGGTAACAAGTCACTAGGAAATTCTACAATTTTCAAGAGCACACCAACTATGAACATTATTGTATTATATGATAAACACTTACCTGCTCTGAAGCGGACGAGATTCGCTTTGCAGACAAACTGTCCGTTTTTGTAGAGCTACTTTGCACGTCTTCGTATGGAAGAGACTGCGTCACCAGTTTTTGTTGCACCGCGTCAGAAGCCAGAGTCCCTTTACCGATGCATGCAGCCAAGTTCGAAACGTTCGGTTGCCAGGTGCCGCTGTTCAGCTCGCTATTTGTTGAGAAACAGACGTTCCTTTCGAGTTACACATCAACTCAAGTGGACTACTGTTTTTACGGATGGAAATTGGTCCCGGTTATTCCAAATTATTCATAATTTGAGTCAAGCAACGTATTAGTTGAATGACTGGGGCTGGTGGAACTTGAAGACTGATTGTGCGCATTTTTTCCGCATATTCAAGAAGCATTCACTTTGTTGAAAAGTCTGAACAACATTGTGAGTCTGCAAAGGAAATCTTCCACTTTTTGAGTAATTAAATTTATTAATTAAAAATATATGCACATTGATTGTACGTGGAATGTTCCTATTTCTTCATAATAATTAGTTGTGTAACAGCTACGACAAGAAGCGGAACTAAGTTATCCCCAAAAGCATTCAAATTTCATCTCAAAACGTCTCCTTTCACACAAACGTAACCTTTGAGATTTTCCACATTATTCCCCTCGTACGAGTGAGATAGATCTAAAAAGGCTAAAAAAATTCTACAAAAATCCCCTAAATGTAGATGTCGGTACGCATAAGGCTTGCTGAACATACCTGCTCTTCTATGGTGGTTTCAAGAGTTAAAGTTTGGAGAAGTTTTTACCATTTTTTACTGGTGTCTTCTCGGTTTTTCTTAAATTTCATACCCAAACGAGCGTATGATGTCATAAAGATATGTAGGGAAATACTAGATGAGCAAATGAATGTCGTGAATACGAAGATAGACAATAACAGCTGCAGACGAATAAAGTAAAGGTAAAGGTAGTAAGGTGAGGCAGATTGTGGGGAAAACTACGATACATGGTAGTAGACGCAGTATATTCTACGGGGAGAGGTGCATATTTCAGTGAATTGAAATTATTCTTACCTTTTATATTCAGATAAAGTAAGAGCTAACAAAATAGCATCCTATGCGAATGTAGGCTGAGTTGTTGAAATTGTTAATAGATACATAATTGAAAACGGAAACGTTGATTTTCTATAATGTACGAATAAGATAACTCAACTCCCAGCCGGTTATGAGCGTAATCATTTTGTTGCAGGTGAATGAAACGATTTATAGATACTCGGAAACATGATTTTTGATGAACATTTTTATCCAAGCGATGAATCATTAAAATTATTGCATTTTAAGCCTCTAAAAGAATACAGAACTTCTTGACAAAGCTCACAGACTTCAAAAAAGTGGTGATTAGAAATCCTTCATCGTATGTTATACACACTTCATAATCGTTAAAAAAATTAAAGTACTTGCTTTTCTATCCATGCCTTGAGGCACCAAGAAGTAAATTAATTTAAATGAAACACCCCATCCAACCTTTGGCTGTTGTCTGCTCATTTCACTCACTGCAGTGGCTCAATTAAAATAGTGTGTTCCAATAGAGGTGTAGGTTAAATACTTCTTCCCAGAGTTGAGTTGCTCAACAAATTTAATTTTCTGTTATTCACTTGCGCGTTACTGAAAGTGTGGGTTAAATATATTTTCTTTTCGAATTGAGTTGCGAAGTAAAGTTGTGCCTTCGTTACAGACTTATTGACAATGTTTTGTCAATACGGTCGTAAGGGAATAAGACAGCTAGAACTATAGAATGCTAGGCTAGTCGTATGCCACTCACCACTTGAATCACACTTATCTTTGTTTTGTAGCTAATAGATAATAGGTACGACGGCAAGAAAACACTCGAGTTGATTTCGTCTGCTCCAGAGCAAATCTATTTTTTTGACTCCTCGGATTTCTTCGGTGCATAACATTTTTATCCCTAAATTAACGTACCAAATTTAAGAGCCGTCGCGTCAATAAGTCTAAATGAAAATCTTTCAGTTATTTCACCTGTACATATGCTCATTGACACTCAAATCACATTAAAACTTTCGTGATATCGACGTTTATTGAACCCTACGTATTCTTTCCCTTTTGAAACTATTATGTCGTTCTCTTTCTCTCTCTCCGTAAAAAAAGGGTCATGTCGACGGTGATATTTCCCAAACACTGTAGCCCTTTCTTTTCATGTTTCTGCGGAACAAATATTGTCTAGCCTTCTTACTGATCATGTCTCGTGACAATATTAAATGTCACGGTCAACGTGTACACCGGGCTCCTGTCTCCGGGTAAACAGAGTTCTCTTTCTTGTAATTAATTGCTAATTGATTTGATGAACACCTCTCTCGATTTTAGAACTATATGATCTGTTGAGACCTGGGAAGTAAAAGATCCAGTTTAGTACAAAAAATTCTACTTAAGTAAGATAATTAGCCAAGTATGGCAAAAATATTCAAATCGGTCACATCAGAGGAGTAAAAAGATCATTCTCATGCTAGGAATTTGCTCATCATAAGGATACACATTGACGTAAGTTTCCCCACATTCTCATAAATAAGATGAGTTGACCAATAATACTTCTATTCTCTTGAAAAAGTTATAGTGAGTAACAGCCAGTATCCAAATGAAACAAAGATGGACAAAAACAGTCTAAAATACTATGGGATGCTTATCGCCGTCGACTACACCTCATGAGTCAAACTAATGGAACACAATAATCAACTATAAAATGCTTTCTTAGCAAAAACCAAACGTTTAAAATAATCTCCCGTACACAACGCTGTATGATTTTAATCAATTTGAAGACGACCATGCAACTCTGATATTCAAGAGGATACTCTCACTGGAAGGAGGCCGTCATGTGTGTATAGATACTGATAGTCAATGTTAACATACGTCAAAGAGTAACCCTGTAAATCTCCAGCAACATGACCCCAAAGGCGGGATCACGACTGTGTTTTAGAGCAGCGATGTAAACATTTTTGTCATAAAAAGGGGGACCGCGATAATATTAGAGTTTTCCACTAACCACCTCAACAAGGGCCTGTTCGTAAAACAGGGTCCCGTGTCAACATGCTTTCCTGACACTCCTACAGGCTTTTGCTCCGTAACAGGCTTTTGCTCCGTGTTAAAGGAACCGCATCTACGTTGCCAAAATCTGGTAAGTCATCAGGTAAGTACAAAGTATTTAAAATCTGGATAAATTAGGATAGAATATGACACGTTTTCAGGATCTTCCTTCATGTAACTCGAGTCGGTACTAACTTTTTAAATTCGCTGTTCTACAAAGGTTCATCGAGTTATTTCAAGTTTTTTACAATTTTTAAACCCGTGTGTCATTTTTGTTAGAAACAATATATAATTTTAGTAATATTTTACCACAAATTATGCAGCTTTATTACTGCGTATAAATGCTTGAGCGGTCTTTGAGGGATCATCCTCGTATATAGGCCAAAGATGGCTTTCTTTAATTTCTGTGAAGAGTTTTAAATGAAAGTTGTGCAATGTACTAAATTATGAATCTCTTTTGTTTGAAACGAACAATACTCAGTTCTGTCTCTAAATCGAAATCAAGCTCTTGGTTGTATGGTTCTAAATGAGATACACACGATTTGACAATGACATAATTCCTACAGATAAACCAGCGCTTCCGGGGCTTCTTCCGGTTGGAGGATCCTGGGAGTAGTGCTACTTTATAATGCAAATCAACAGTAACTACCATCTCAATCTACACTACATACACATGCTAGACGTATTGCATGTTCGACCAAATAATGGTACATTACACTTCAGAAATTTCTCCAAGATTGTTTTCATATTCCTAACATTTTAGTTCATTAGAAGCCATGGACCTCAACAGAATAAATCGTTTACTTTGAAAAGTATAATCAAATTCATAGCGGAAGCAGCAAGCTTATCGAAGGGTGAAAATTATTACGTTGATAACTTGCATGTTAGATGTATCTACACTTGTGAAGAATTCACGCTTGTTTTTTTTAATTAATTTATTCTATCTTGAACTTTGCAAATCCCACTCTCTATACTCAGAAGCTCCTCTCTCCTCTGGATTTATGCCCTTCATTTCATCTTATCTCTTGGTATTCTATTCTACAGATAAAGTCCACTGCTCTTTTGGCTCGTATTATTCCTCCTTTCTCGCACTTGTTGTCGATTATGGTCACGGCTTGCTGGGTTGTCCGCAGCTCGTAACCGATGTCGTCCTCTCCCTCACTGCTTCTCTCTATTGACTTGTTCTCCTTTCCTATGCAGAGAAACGGTGCTCAAATAATTATAAAAACACTTAGGAAATACAACAAAAACTTTAGAAACAATTTTCATATATCAAAAGAGGAAACAACATGTCTTTTACCGAACATACTTTACGGATTTTTTTCAACAGCTCGAATCATTTTTCCCCGTGAAATAAAATAAACTTGGATTTTTCTCCTAATCCCATTACTAAAAGTAACACGTGGGGGAAGGAAGGCACAAGCGTATTAATACATAGATTTTTCGCACACGCTCCCTTTCTGTAACTACGTAAGTGAATTAGCCTTATGTCAAACAAACTGATGACTAAGATGCCAAAAACGCTCATTTTATACGGGTGATTCCACAATTATACGTAGCTTATTTCTTAATTCAATCTTTTTACTTTGGTCACCGGCTTTAGGATTCCGAGGAAACCTCATCAAGGAGCCTGAGCGGTTTTTAAACATTTCGCGTATGTTGCTCACCACTCGATGCATGACTACTGAAGGCCTCGCCCAAAATTGGACTCTCCTCCGGAAAGAAGACTAGCAAAACAAGCACACTGATGACGAAGGTGGTGCCTATCCCAACACCGTTGTAACCTGACGATCACATAACACGTAAAATTATATTCAGGATCGAGCTATACGCGGTAGAATTGAACAGACATGTCTGTATGTCGAGATAAGGCATTCGCTGTAGCTGGAAAACTAATAGAAATACAACTACAAAACTATAGAAGTAAAAGCCTACAAGAGAGAGCAGTTAAAAGAATGCAGAATGAGATATACGACTTATTTGAAAGGTTACAAAAACAGCAACTGGAGCATAATAAATCTAAAGATGAAATGCAACTAAAACGATGCGATCACAGATGAAGGAAAGAAAACAGCAATAATGAAGCGGTACAAGATGGAAATGAAGAGAGAGTAAATTTAAGAGAAGCAACTTAAGAAAAAAGAGAACCGCATTAATGCTACCTCTGTATAATATGGATTTATGACTGCTTGACCGTGTTTCATATTTTGTGGTGCGCATAGAGCACATTAATTTTTACTGCGGTTATTGCTCAACATTAAACTTCAATTTCTTTTGATCTTTCAATACCAGATTCTTTCAAAGTATGATTTCATTGCCCTTATGCTCTCTGTAATCTGGAGAACCTAAATTTAGTTACTGTCTCACAATGAGTAAATGCAACTTTTACTGTAGCGGTAATTGTAGTTTTTCTCAGGAAGTTGTACAAGTTTCGAGGCTACCTCAAAATTTTGCCGCCATATTTGGGGGGCAGGGACATGCTGTCATTAAATCAACTGTAACTTCAAATCACTCATGAACAAAAGAGTTTCACTATAATAATCGTAGATACGCACAAACAAACTAACAATTACACTGGACGAATTTTGTATAAGCTCTAAAAAGAACACAAATTTAAATTTTTGATCTTTTTTTCAACATGCATCTGAATCAACATTGAAATTTTCTCGTTGACGGATTGGTATTGAAAAAAGCTTCTGAATACAGTCTAGCAGAAACGTGGGGCCAGATTTTTAAACAATTTGCATAGCCGAAACGATACACTTGGCAGCGGGAGTTTATCGAAGTCATCGTTCAGCCGTACGTGAACGACGACGTTATTGTTTAAATAATACAGCTCTAGGGAGACCCCAACAAGCTTGGGATAAAGCATGAGTTTCTTCAAGGGAATATAGCATAATCACCAGAGTGCTGTGAGATCAGTACGAATCAGGATGAAAACCTATTTGTTTCCAACAAATTTGATGCATGAAATGTGTTACAAGAATTAGATTTTAAAGATTTCTCAATAATATTAGGTCCTTAATTGGTAGACAAACCATTAGAGGTGGAGAGCCGTGTCAAGGATTAATGCTATTATTGGGAGAAACAATATGATTATGTTCTCTTGGGTATTTTACTCTAAGCTTATAAATATTTTAAAAACTACTGGAGAATGTCTCGGAGGATGTTCGCTATTAGTAAAAAAAAAATAAGATACTCTACTGAACCTACTAAAATACCATCCTAAATGATTTTTAGGTTAATCAGCAAAGGTTGGCGAAAAGTAGTTTGTAAAAAAACTTAGCACAAAAGCGCACGTTTAAAACAAATAAAGAAACGTACACATAAAAATTTACTTTAAAGCTTGTTCATCATGTGAAGAATGAGATAATTTATTTATGAATGCTAGACATAGATTGCACTCATTTTCATTCATCTATTTACATTTTGGGATACAGAAACGTGTGATGCTTATCAGGGTAGGAACCGATTTCTTTCAAAAAATTTCATTTCCTGTATTTTTAGGTATTTCAGATTGAAAGTTCAATACTGACTGGTCCCAGGGCGTTTAGCGAAATTCAATCGTCAAGACTTCAAAGTTTCGCTTTTTCCATGAAAAAAATGAAGCACCTCATCTTGCTACAACGAAATGACGACAGTATTGCTTAGTGTACTTCAAGGGAAAAATAAAAAAATAAGCATAGACTTGGAAAACGTAAAAAAAATATAGTTTCTAATTTACGACATAATTGTTCAAAAATCAAGTTACACTCCAAAAGTATGAAAATAATTTTAGGTTTCTCATTCTCTTGGCATTCCACATAATAACATACAGATGTGGGTACATGATATAAAATAGAAACACAGTTATAAATCAGTGTCGCTTAAAAGTAACAAATAACTACAAAATTTCTACGCCTAGATTACAAATGAACCTATTGTTGTGGTTTCATAATCGACTGCTCTATACAGAATGAGGTCTTTGCGGTTGGGATATTAAGCACTGAAATAAAATTAACTCAAACAAGAATATGAAGGTTTTTGTGCTTTAGATTTTGAAATGCTGACCTTAAAGTTTCAGTGGGCAGATTTAAGGCAAAATGGTTGATCGTTTAGTTTGAGTTTACAACGAAGTGCTGCAGTACGTTATTCTTTATGACAAAGATACAAAATGGCGCAACACGTTTGCCTTGAATTCTTTTATAGTTTGAGAGTTTTTATACGTAAGAGAAACTTATTCCATAATCGAACTCCACAAACTGCACGAGAGCAATTGGTTCCAGGTCAAATGAACGGTAACTAATACATCATTCCTCCGATTTGTTTTTTGTTCAGGATATTAGATGGAAGAAACTTCACCACTTCTGCATTTCTCTTACTGAAGTTATAGAGACGAGAACATTTGGACTTTATGAATGTTTAATCTTTCTGGTGTGAGGTGTTGTCAAGTTTTCGTAAGAGAGGGGTTGAATCATCGCGTTTCCTGAAATTACCTTTGCACACCACTTTGGCTCCTCAGTTCATACATTTTTGCGATTCTTCTTAAAAATACTGAGGTATGTCTCCTCAGACTAGACTACAATAATTCAAACGCGATAATACTAAAGACTGAATCACCAATAATTTAGTTTTCTCTTCAAGTGGGTTCTAAATGCGATGAAAAATATTTAGGTTCAGCTAATTCTGCTGCGTATCGTTTCTACATGTGGTTTGGAAAACATATTTATGCCAAATCTTACACTAGAGTTTTTGAATTTGTCGACTGGCTCGATTATGTCGTCTCTAAAGGTCAACATAAATTTCAGAGATTTTTTGATTGCATTCTTCGACCGAAAAAAATGTATTGCGTCTTACTTGCGTTAAATTTAAGACTATTTTGACCATACCATGATTTCTGATTCTTTAGAAAGTTTTAAGCGTTGACTTGTTTCTTTCAAATCGGCTATCGAACTTATGACAATTAGGACACGATCAGCAGCAGGTGTGCGAGGTAGCGCGGCGCTGTAGGCTGCCGCCGGACTGCGTAGTAAATTCCCCTCGGTGTCCGAAGCCGCGCATCCCACGTCGTTCTCACCAGCCACATCAGTGGGTCAATACCGAACGCATTGATCACCTGCTTTTCTGTCTTGATTTTTATGGATCATTTTAAACACACAAGTCGATGATAACTTTATCAATAATCCATCGAGGATGTCAATAAGTATCTTGGTACCCCGAAGATGTGAACCAAGCTGGACAGTTGATTTGTATGTTGATTGATCTTTCTTGCATCAATGCCTGAAGAGCTAATGTTGCTTCTTAATCGTGACAGGTGTACGCAAAAAACAACAGCTTTCCTAGCTATTTTTCAAAATTTCAAATCTATTTCAAAGTCTTCAATTAAACCTATGAAGCTGACCATGAGATTGATGATAGAAGACTAATCACAGTCCTACATTGTGAATTCTGCAAGCACACGTTCTTAATTATCGAAAAATTCCATTGCTTTCATTGCTATCACATTTGAAAGCAGATCCCAAATGATCAGGAATGGAGAGTTCAGTGAGGTACGAGTTTGTTTTTAAAGAGGAAGAATAGAAAATAGAAATAGAGTCATGGGACATCGGAAGTCCTAATGTACCATGCACACTAACTTATTTTTCTGATAAATTTCGGAATTTAAATCAACCTAGAAATTTTGCGTTGGAAAACAATAGTCTTCTTTGATGTGAGAATTTCAAGTTTGACTCTTCTCTATTTGAGCATTAAAGATGGAGTATTAAGATAACTAAACGTATGCTATTAAAAGGTTCATTGATACATTGGTTCTCCTTTTTATCATAAGACTATATAAGGTATGCTAGGAATTTACAAGTTAATAAGGAGAGTGAAACTATTTCGGTGGACTTTGCTCAATGTTATCAAAACTTAGAGCCACTTTTATCTTGCAGCTTTGTGTTTAGAAATTATTGAAGATCTGCATCGTGCACTATTTCGTAAATTGGGACAGCTCAAAATATTACACAACATATTCCAACGGATGCTGTGTGGTGCTCCCACGTACTTGGTCCCCACGAAGTAACCGCACACGGAAGCCTAAACACTGAGAAGATTAAGAAGTAAGGAAGAAGACGTGTTTACTGGGACACCTCGTGTCACTATACACAAGTGACTCGCTTGGCTACATTCATTCTTTTTCGGCACCATGGCCCTATTTGGGTTGGTACGTCTCTGCTCTGAGACTGCCTTGCTTGTTATTTTATCCTAATCTTATTTCACTACGTGGTATACTGTAGCTATAAACTGTACGTAAATTGGGCTAATGTGTTAGTGCCTTTGATTTTATTGAGCATGAGCTTAACACTGATTTTTGACTGTACCTGAATTTTTTTTAAGCTATGAGCGTCATTTGCTTATCTTATTACCGATATATCAGTACAAATATAAGTGAAAGTAAGCAAAATTTACGATTCGTTTGTTTGAGTAATGCATCAGAAAATGTTTCATCTCCGAGAAATCCAGTTTAGTTTTCCATCATATTTCCAAAATTTTCTAGTACGCGCAGAAATTCAGTAATTAAAGTGCAATAGTGGGTAGCAGGGAATAAACATGCATGCAGTACCTTTAGGTTTGTCAACACAATTGAAAACTTTTACACCCTAGTTTTTATATAACTCACGACCCGATGTTGTCCCAGGCTCCGCTGAAGGAAATTTAAAGATTGGTTATCTACAACTAAGAATGAACAGAGTGTGTTTACATATTTATTGATATGCTTCGTGTCACGCTCTTAAGAATAGATAGGAAGAAATTAGCACTGGCGGTCCTGGTTTCAGTTAACTGGTAAATTAATGCACTCATTTTCGCTGTACAAATGCACTATAATGAGTCACTTCAAAAAAATTAGAGAGATCCAGAGCCTTATATACTCGAGTCCGTATCGTGGATACCGAGTTCGGCGGGGTATCACATATTACAATATACTGTATTACAATCTTCTTATTTTATCTAACCTAATAATACCCGTTGTTTGTTTATTTATAAATTTATTTATATATTTGTTTGGTGTCCGCTTCTAAAGAAACATTGGATGCATATTTATTTGTTTGGTCTCCGTTACGCTTTCGCCTGAGTTTGCGGTATATCATGGATACCGAATTCCTGTGTAACATTAAAAGATCGCCATTACATGAATTAATATGTTTAAAATTTTATCAGGACAGGTTTGGTTATGAAAGGTTTGGTTAGGTTAGGATAGGTTAAGATAGGAAAGGTTAGGATAGGGAAAGTTAGGGTATGCTAGGTTAGGATAGGTTGAGTTAGCATAAGTTGGGTAATGTTGACGAATTTTTTCACGGGTACCCCAAGCTTAACAATGACATTGTCCGTGGAATTTCCACGGGTCCTGCTACTACCTAATAATACCCTTGGTTTATTTGTTTTGAGTCCGCTTCTTCCATTTCTCTGCCACGCTAATAAGGATAGTTATAATGACCCTATCTGTGATACGAATTTCACCAGTGCACAAGTACAAAAATGTTTTTATCGCGGGAACTATTAAGATGGATATCTTCATATCTGAAAGGAAATTATAAGGAAAATATAGAAACCCGTCATTTTTGACGGGCGTGTATACTAGTAAGAATTATAGTTTTCTATCATACAAACCAAATCCCTTCCACTACTCTGAAAAAGCTTCGGTACAATAAGCCAATGTCTCGCTAACACGACGGCCAATGAACCCTATTGTGCGGCGGAATACCACGGTCAATGAACGATTAGTTTTGTTTCTACGAACTTCGGAGCTGAGGGAAGCTCCTACAGTATTTTACAACCAACTACAGAATAAGCCACTCAATGAGTGGAATGGCTATAGTCCCTGTTACGGACAACGTCAAATCTAGAGCAAGCCATCTACTTATTAGTTGTATTGCCGGCAATTGTGGACGTCAAAGCTGCGCCATCAGCGAGCTCAGATGAGACAGAGCGGGATGTAGCAAGAGATAGCTCGCAGACTCGATTGTTGTCATTGTGTTCCCTAAAATCATTCATTTTCAAAGTTACGGTTCCTTCAAAAGATGCTAGGAAACGGAATTTTTTCTGACGAAAGAAACTGTTCTTTTACAACGTCATTACAAGGAGTAGCGGCTGCTTACGGACTTAAGATTTTGTGGTAAAATGCTGGACGATGTTTAGGCATTCGATGTCAGTGTCACAAGTCACATACTTTGCAACAGAGTGGCGTGGTTTATTGGGCTCTTAAAATCAATTGAGTTCATCAGCGTCGTACTACACTATCCGTAAAAAAAAAACTGTCATGTGCAAAACACAATGAAAGCGTAAAACCATGTTGGACAAAACAACTATTCTCAAAAGTCATTTATCTTTTTTATTTGCGTCATCCCAATATTGATTGTTCTCGTATTCATGTTATACTCACTCGTAACAGATGGTTCAAATTATATCCAGCACTTTAGTGTTTCTTTTTATGGGAGTGAGGTGTTTTATCAACGATGTAGTGATGCAATTTCTGGGTATGAAAGCGTCTCTAATATCAAGTTACTTTTAAAATGAAACACATTTGGTTCTCTGTTTTGAGCTTTTTCTTTCGTATCGAATAAGAAACTCACTGCACAACAGTCTGCGCTTTAGTAAATACCCAGAATGAAGGGTAATTACATAACGTTGATCAGACATTGGAATCAGCAACAAATTCGAAGTGTCCCAAAAACTGATTGGCCAAAGATTTTTGTAGGCTCTTCCGATAACGTATTTGTAGTGAAAAATATTTTAATATTGCTTGTACAAACTGTTAGATCGTTTTCGTTTTCCTCTCAGTTAGTTACACTCAAGTTTGTTGACAAACACACTGTATGATACTATCTACAAAAGAGATGTCTGACACTCCTTGCAGCACATGCATTAGCACCACTGAGAAACAGAAGCGGATAAGACAGCTCTGCATCTGCTCATCAATAAAGTTTCGAAGTGAATGATTATGTGGAAGTTAGGCATGATTAGAATACAAGATGAAAAATTAGAACAGTGTGCACAATACACATCGTAGGCAGATCCACATGCCAGCGAACAAAACTAATATTTATTTCACAAGAATCATTCAAGAAAAAGTTAGGGCACGCCTGTAAAAATTAACTGCCTGTAATTAAATATGTTTTTTAAGGCTTGCCATTAACGTGTAAACGTAATTCCAGGAGTTCATTTCTCAATCTAAAAATGCAGTTGGCAAAATAGCTTCTATTCTTTTGATCATTTCATGACATTTGCATCCTGTAATTCTAATCGCCGCAAGTACGTTCACAAAACTACTCGTATTTTTTATCACTCAAGAACCCTGCACTAATTTGACCCCCTTAAAAGTCAATTCAGTTTACTGTACATTGTCTTTGGCATCGAAAATCCCCGACTTAGGAATCTTTCTTAGTCACTGTATTTGTATTAAACTGACTGAACGTTCCGTCAGAAAATTTTGTGAAGTAGAAGTGCGATTGCTTGCAGGGTTGATGTTTCCGTAACAGGTTTCTAAACGAGAACGTTCGCTACAATTCTAGAGGCTGGCTTCATGCATTGCCTTGCTTAGGTTTGGAATTACGCGATAACTCTTAGAAAAATATCTATGTCCTTGTCCTTTAATGACAGAAAAGTAAACTATCATAACCAAATGGGGCATTTTTTTCCTCTTTAATCTTTCTCCTAAAACTAATAAATATTATTGATAGAAATTACCTGAGTATTTGAATTTATTCCACATCTGTAGTTATCTCTGGATTAAAAAATATTGAAGCTCATGAATTAGCCATCTGCCACACCTTTGCGGAATTTTATTCTAAAGGAATTATAGGAAGGGATCATTCACATTGTAGAACAAAGAACTGAAAGATCTCTAAAAAATGAATACCGAATTGATACAACGTAATTATATAATTATTTGCCGTACAAATTTGAATGGCTTGCAACGGTGATTTTACTGTAAAACTTGTGTCCTTTGGAGACAAAGTTCAGGACCATGAAATTGGTATTCCATAGGGAACTATCGGAGTCCATGATGAACGCAGGTCATTGTCCTGAAGTGCACCGCAGACGCTCGAAGTGCAAAAGTGTTCAACGACTCATCCAAACATTCTGGTTTGAAAGTTATGTGACTTCATCCCAGGCTCTGAAAATCGGCAGAGCTCATCCGTAGACTTAAATGCGTGCCGCATGCCATTCATTAGTGAGAAATAAGAAGAGAGAAATTCTGGAAGAAAATAGCAATTATGAAGCGAAATTGAACGAATTACCCGGAATAATTTATTTCCTTAGAAAGTAGGGTCTTTTAAACTGTTAGGGAGAATCATATGATGATGTTTGTTTATTGGTTAAAGCCTTCAACTTGATTATCTACTCAGAACAAAAACCCATATTTCTAGATGAGTACAAATTGCCATCGTACGAACTTAGTTCCATTCTCCTGTGCGAAGAGAAAAATTTTAATTAATAGAAGCAATCAGCGGAAAAGATCCTTATGTTAGATGTTGTAAGAGCAACCAGGAAAAAACGCTATTATTACCTGGTGGTATAGAATTAAAAAGTATGATATTAGATTGCAAGTAAATTCTATCAGTGCATAACAATTAAATTAAGATATTGGCTCATCAGCGTAATTGATTATTCCATTGTTCTATTAAGGTAATAAAATGTTTTCGTCAGCCTTGAGTGACTTTCTTTTCTAGTTTCTGATTTTTTAGAATCTTTAGTTTCAGCATTGTTTAGGGAGGAAATTTCATAAAATTGCTATGGGTTAATTCTTGTTCTCCGAGGTAGTTGCCAAGTACTTGTTGATTTGTGCTTACGAAAATTTAGCTTGAAAATTTTTGAGTCGTAATTTCTTTAATTCTATGTTCATGTTGAGTTATCTGCTCCCCCTCATATCATTTTTAACATCAACGGCTACCGCGGAAGCCTAAGCTCAAAAACAAATGATGGCTTTTGAATAATCTTTGTTGAAAATAAACTGTTTTTTTCTTTTCATTTTATGATCCAAGGCTCTTCATGTTAAGTCATCTTATAAAGCAATGTAATTCATCCTATGCATTAACTTTATCGGAAATGGACTGTTTTCTTCTTATAAGTATTGAATAATGTCTTTGTGAGCTTCTCACGGTAATTTCTTGTTTATGACACTTGTGAGTATATAAGGACAGCAGTATTTAGGTAGTAAATGCACGAATTGCTCCGTTGTGTTGTCAAATGTTTTGGTTAGCATTATGCGACAGTCCTTTTCATATTTTTGAGTCCGATAAACTCTTTTTTGATAGAATTATTCATGCATGACATATCATAAGTTTCTAGCGTGGCAAAATATTTCCCCAGAGCTAGTTATTTGGCATACTAGTTGATACCTAAGCACTAAAAGGTAGTTTCGAATGTCGACCTCTAAGTCATAGACGCAAAATTTGTGGTGGTCTCAACAAGCCGTTTGCTTGTACACCATCACACAAGCTTCGAGCGACCAGCTGCCACCTCACGCAAAGGCGGGCTTCGAGGCACCACCCCACACAACGGCAGGCTTCGAGGCGCCACTTCACGCAACGGCAGGCTTCGAGGCTCCACCCCACGCAACGGCGAGCTTTAAGGCGCCACCGGGGTGCAGGAAAAGCTCGGCCAGTTTTCTCACAGCGACTACGGTCTTCAACACTCACCGAAGACGCTCCGCCAGCTACAGTCTCAACTGTCTCTACCGCCACTTCGCACACAATAGTCAATCTAGCGCCATACGTGCTGCCAGTCCACATTGCCTGAGGGTCCTCCAAGACGTATCATTGTATACATTACTACCTGACAGCAATATTTTCCTTGTGTACCATTACTGTCGGCGATATTCACAATACAACGGCATTTATTCCAGTTGTGTTTTTTTTATTTTGTCGAGTTCGTTAGTACCTCAGGCACTCGCTTCGGGGATTGATATTCAAAGTCCTTAGATATTCATAGTCTGCCCGGAGCGTAAAATAGACTGAGGGAGAACTCTACAAATTATGTCAACTCACTCATTTTACTTTCACCATTAATCCCTGATTTCGCAAGTTCCTAAGCTCGCATTTCAATGTAAATGCTCATCAACATGAGTGTTTTTCATAAATGCGTCACTGGCATTATGTTGTTTTTTTATTATAACTTTTACTTGCATGCACTATCAAATATTGAATAAGCTAAGAAAGGAAATACATTTTTTTTTCTTTTTCTCTCAATCAATCATTTGCTCAAAAATTGATGTGGAGGTTATGATACCCCTTTAATTTAGTCAACCAAGAATCCGTATGGTAGGAAAATTTGAAAAATAATGATGGTTTTTGAATCATTTTTAGTGGAAATAAACTTTTTTATTTATCTTTTTTCATGTGTTGATATAATTGAAAAGTCTCCTTTCAAGCGTTGTTTTTAAATGTGTCAAAATCTTCTTTTTCATACCAACCACCAACTATTACACTGATCAAGAATAAAACAGCTGAACTAAAAGATTGAATTTGGATGTTTTCTTCTTATATTTTTGTTTTATTATAAATATGGCTTTAGCAATATCAAGGTAGGTTTACCTACGAGAGATACACACTTGTGTGTGAAGATATTAAAAAAAACAATGACGTGTACTTTATAAATCAAATTTCTAGGTGTCAAATGGTTTCCTTTTTTCATATAAATTTTGGCGTGGACTTCTATATTTCACATGCTATGAAAGTTTAATAAACACTTTTATTACATTTTAGATGCCTTAAGCGCTTGACAGCTCAAGTAAAATCGCTAGCTTGTGGTTAAACGGTGGTTCAATAATTATAAATGGGCTTGATGAATTTTCTTCGCAATCTTTAGAATTTCTTAACTAAACAATCATCACAAACATAATAGGATTAGTTTTAAATTACTTCCCCTCAACTTACATGAGCTACGAAATAGCGAAAAGAGTAGTCTGAAAGTTTTTACAAGCAACAATACGCAATGAAACAATAAAACTTTTAAAATTAATAATTTGGGATGGGTAATTAGTTTAATTCAATCAGTTTTGCCGAAGTTTTGAAGTGTAAAAACTGAGAACAACAAATCTTCTGAATTGATGGATTTGACTATGCATGTTATGCATGGATTTCTGGGTTTCGGACTTTTTACATTGGCGGAGAAAAGATCCAGTTAAACCGCTCAAATGTTCTTACTATTCGCACCATGATATTCGCCGACAAATTTGGGGTATTTTTTGTCCCATGGCTTGAAATTGCCCGCTGCTGAAAGTGCCTCCTGTCACGTTGTAGCGTGTTTGCGTCAAATGGGTTAAAAACCATATATATAAATAATTGGTTTGCCGTTTGATAGCAATGGATACCGGAGCCGTAGCGACGTTGATGGTTCTAGGTATAACTGAGCAAAAAGCGAAAGAAACTGTGAAAAATGAGCAGCTCACTACTGTTTTGGTGACGATCGCGAATCAGGTATGGTAATTAAACCGTGTTGAACAGGGCGAAGCAATTAATAGTTAAGTCATATAACTTAAAAAAAATTTTGTTGTGTTTTCTTGGGTTTTATTTTCTGTTTATATTGATCATATAAGAATCTGGCATGTGTTACGATGTAATAAATATACAGACATCCTAGTATTTGCTAGCGTTGCCCATAATCCAATTGATAGCAATAATTAATTAAAAGAGTATTGTTTAACCTAAGTTAGTCTTTAATTAATTCAAGCCTAAACATAGATATTAGTCAAAACCTGGAAATAATATAAGACTGCTTTATTATGTCTAGACACTAAATGAATTCTTAACCATATTAGAGACAATGGTGTTTTACGGAACAATATCTAGGCATTGATATTTGATTTTAAGGGATTTTATTGAGTGTCAAATTTGAATAACTTTTTGCTAACTTAGTCTACCTGTCCTCTACAAATTTTCTACCTGTTAAACTTGAGATTTTTTCATAAAGCAAAATATGTGATGCTTGGTTAGATACCCAATAAAGCTTAACTTAAAGATTTGTTTAAAAATTTTAATACTTGCATAGAAAGAGACAAAAATAGAAGCCTTGATGTTGTTCCAATTCATAAATTGGAAGCATTTACCACTGTTGACCACTTCTTGCTTGTTGATAAAATAGAATTGTTTAGAAATGGGATTTGTGTTGCATAGCATTCATGGTTTTCTGTATGGCATATAGTCTTTCGGGGCAAATGACGATCGTTTTCAGTAACATCTAACCAGCGCGTATATTAATGAC
>JACJUY010002379.1:39648-99414 GCA_014220935.1 Platorchestia sp. MABIK | reverse complement strand
AGGGGATCATCGGGAGGTATATTGGAGAAACCATCGGGAGGTATATTGGAGAGACCATCGGGAGGTATATTGGAGAGACCATCGGGAGGTATATTGGAGAGACCATCGGGAGGTATATTGGAGAAACCATCGGGAGGTATATTGGAGAGACCATCGGGAGGTATATTGGAGAGACCATCGGGAGGTATATTAGAGAGACCATAGGGAGGTATATTGAGGGGACCATCGGGAGGTATATAGAGACCCTAGCTGAGTTGGATTAAGAGGAACAGGAGAATATGCATTCACGACGACACGAAGGGAAATACACATGCTTCACTGGGCATCTGAGGGTGGTGACTGGATGGGATGTCGGGATGTGATGCCGGGATGGGATGCCGGGATGGGATGCTGGGATGGGATGCCGGGATGGGATGCCGGGATGGGATGCCGGGATGGGATGCCGGGATGGGATGCCGGGATGGGATGCCGGGATGGGACGCCGGGATGGGATGCCTGGATGGGATGTGACACAAGAGAAAGGAAAGCGTATCCTAGCACAAGAAAAAGAGCATTACGGGCGCATCTCACATACTCAGCTAGGGTAATCCAGAATTACTTGTGTGGGCCCCTCAGGGGGATACAACTGTTGTATCTCTGGGAATTTGCGCTCCCTGGGGGACTATGTGAGGGCCCGAGCTGAGGGTTAGGTAGGCTTCCTTTTTGTTGAAATAAAATAGGTTTTTGTTCTGTTACGGACCATCTTTTTTCGGTTCACTGCTGTCCTGTTTTTCAGCTCCAACTACTTTCTTCTTCAACCTTTTCTTGTTTCATGAACTTTTTTCTTTGCTTACTGTTTCTGTGCACCTTGTGCATAGATTCTGCGTTCCCTCAACTCCATACTAAATGGTGCCTTCCTCCTTCGTCTCTTAGAACATCTTTGTCGTGGTTAAGGGAGGCTAAAACTCTTTTATATAATAATATTAAGAATAATAATTACTCGTGTGGGAAAAAACTCGTTCCCCACTGAGAATACACGGGTACTGTTAACACCTCAGGAAACTTACCCTAAGTGTGGCATGAATTTTGTTGGCGTTCTGGGTTTGCCCCGACATTTCTCGTGTCCGAGTCCTGTAACTAATGTGACTTCCTACGTAATAATCATTTGAAACTAGGTATTTGTTGTTAAGATTAAAAATTGTGCTCCGATTGAAGTAATAACTAATGTCGACGTAAAAAAAGGCTTGCCTAACCTACAGTAAATGAAATATTTCGGAAAGGAATTAATCTCCGCGTTTTAGGTCCATGTTATTTTCTGTACGCTTTGGCTGCGATGTGAGCCGTCGGTAGTCGCTGAGGGAGTTTTATAATGCTGCTGACAGGCACAAACTCAAATTTCAAAAATACTTAAATAAAACTAGATGAAAGCACGATCCAGTTAATGTTTGCTATGTTCAACATTGCTTACTACAATTGTATTTAAATTTGAGTTGCATGTTGAACTTTAGTGTTACCTACCGCAGTCTAAGTGTTAATTCAGATATTTTTCCTTTCGCTAACCAGACCGCTGTACCGACGGTAATTTTCGACTTGCCACTGTACCTAATTTTCGGTCTTTGCTTTGTACTTGAAAAAATGCGTCACGAACTAGAAATAACCAACCAATCACGGTCAAACCTCATGGTTAACCTCTGCAAATGTCTGTCTCTATTTGTTTGAGTTAACTCAGTGAGTTTTAACGCTTAACGGTCAAGTTCAGGGCCTCAGGTCTGGTAGGGCTAGCACGTTTCCCGCGAAGGGACCCACCGGTGGTCACTGAGGGGATCTTCATAATGCCGCTGACCGACATGCAGTCACTAACTCAAGTTTTGTAAATACTTAATTAAAGCTAAATAAAGGCGCGATCCAGTTAATGTTTGCCATTTTCAGAATTGCGCAAAACAGCTTGAAATTTGAATCGAATATTGAACCTCACTTCAACTCATCGCAGTTACAGTGTTGAAACGTTTGTCTCATAATGACACTCCTCTTGCTACAATTATATCACGTTACATGTAGATGCAGTAATTCAACTTTTATTCTTCATAGTTCATTAATAATTTCCCCTAACGAGGAGTAGGGAGTAATAAAATGAAGTTAAAGAATGGCAATGAGTCAGCAATTTAGTAGCGCAGGAGTCGCGCTGCCAGACTCCGTGTCAGTGCCATATCTCTCTTTGCCCGAGTAATTTACATCTAAAAGAGCGGTGGCGACGCAAAACTTTCATCTTAAAATTGATTTAAAAACTTTACTTCATTCTGCTTTGCCCTGATATGTGTCTTTGTCTTTACATTTGTCTTTGTCTTTACATTTGCCTTTGTCTTTATCTTTGTCTCTGTTTCTCTTAGACCGAGGGAGGGCTTGCAGTTTGTCTGGCAGGGCCTGCAGTTCGTCTGGTATTTCAATTTTAAATCTGTTGTTCATTTTCATTAACATTTGCGGATGGTAGGAATTTGAACAGAGTTAACATTTTTTACAGGGGATGAAGTTCTTCAGTTCGCTCATTTATGACCGACTGATAATACATAGAAATGCGAACGGGCCAACACTACTTTTTGTTTGCGCTGAAGTATTTAAGATCACAGCATTCCGTTTGTAAAGATAGCTCTAAAACTGCAGCCAATCTAGTACGATAATTCCAAACTGCTTCATTTATCTTAGGAGATAAATGAAACCGATTTTTGAACATTTGCATTGTGTTGTAGATTACTTGTCTAGAAATTAATTTCTTTCATGAAACTCAAATTGTTATTTTCAAAATGCCAGTAACAATTTTTGAATGTTACAGTACATCTCGTGGACAACTACTTTTTGTTCTTTACCTTTACGTTTTCATTTGAACTCCATTCCTATCTTATCGAATGAAATATTCATGGAGTCACAGGCCTATTCTAACTGCCTTTGAAAGATACAGCTTCAGTTTTAACATTTCGAGTGAGAGAAATGCTTGCAACTTTATGCGTTTCCTGCACGTTAGGAAAAAGTACATAAGACATGTGATAAAATCCTCATTTTCAACGTTTTTCCCAAATCCCGATGCAGCTGTGATGTGAAGTGTCTTCCGTACATGCTGGCCAACGATTCTTGCAAATAATTTCAATTCACTTTACACTCAAATCCCTTTGACCAAAAAAGATCCGCTTGTAACCAACCTAATCGCCCGTGTCTGCTACCGGAAAAACTCACCAAAATTCCACGAAATCTGAACACCTTTTGCAGCATTCCGCACATCCCAAAAACGTTCTCGGGTGCTGCTTGACGGGAGCGTCAGCCGTAGCAAATCTACCCAAATCTCCCTTAATCTTCTTCGAAGTTTTAATCATTGCCGGCCTCCCCCGACGGTGATTACCGAGCAAGGAAAAGCTGCAATTGCTGCCTTGTCCGAACTGCTGGGCATTCCAGTCAGGTAGGAGACTTGAAAAACTTTCTGCGGCCGAGTTTGGTTAGTCGTTCGCTTCCTTCATGACCTCGAGTGTTGGAGTCTTGTTTGTGTTATGCGTAAAGTTTTAACCTAGCTTCATTTTTATGAAATGTTTGCCTAATCCAAACCCTTTACTTATCAGCTTGAGGACTCTTTTCTAAAATTATGAGACGAATTTTGCTCTAACGCTGTGGTTGGCGCAGCTTGCACCTTTAATTTACGAAGGGTGGGAAAAATACACCATTACTGGATTGTACTTTCGGGTCAAAAAACCAGTCATTAATTTCATAGAAATCAATATAGAACATAAAAATTTATTAGTTTAATGAAATATGCACGAAAATTTAATAAAAACAGTTCAATACATTTAAAATAAAATACGCATTTTTTAGATTCGGGTGGAAAATATTCTCAGAGCAAATTTTAAACTGGCCAAGATAAAAATGAATTTTTAAAGTTGTTTCACAGAAATTTGAGAATATGCTGACATCAGACCCTATTTTGAGCCGTGCACACTACGCAGTTCACATTACAGTGTCACACTGCAAGGTGGTCGATTTTTAGCGTAAATCAAAGAATCGTTGAGTTTCCATAAGTTAAAATTTCTACCACTGAAAATAACACAAAACGGGGTTGGCGCGTCAGTTTTTAACTCTAATAATAAGACTGTCAGCTTCAGAATTTGAAAATTGATGGCTGACATGGTTGACATGAGACGATGTTGATGCGCTGCCATCATAGAGTCAGTCTCCAGGCTTGAACTCTGCCGAAAAATTTGCTGCGGTATTAGAAAATTTAAAGCCAATCCTCCGTTGTAAATGATCTGGGAGGAAAATAGAATAAGGTTCTCACTAGAATATGCAAGGCACCATCCACTGATAACTGCAGAAGAGAATGACTATCCCAAAGCATTTAAGTATTTCGTTTTCTTTGAACATTTTATTCCAACTTAAATGCAAACAAACCTGCAGCATTCAATTCATACGGGAGCAAATATCTCATCATTGTACATTTATTCAGATTAATCATAAGTTAGGTTAACCCGCTGTAACCACAACAAAAGTTTTCCCATGAGAGAAAAAGGAAAGTATTATTTAGTATCGTATTAAAGGGATCAATGTGCGAAGTATTTCTCTGCACCCTGCGCATAAAAACAACAAGGCTTAAAGAAGTTTATGAAACAAGGTAAAAGTTGGAGAATAAAGTAAAGGATTCTGGAGGAAGGGACTGCAGTTAACCGGAAAAATAAATGGTCAGTAACAAAAAAAATATTCAATATCAGTAAAGAAAAGCCTACCGAACCTTCTGCTCGAGACCTCACATCTTCTCCAGAATTAAGAGCGTTACTTCCAACACATGTAATAGTTGGATGCCCCTGACTGTGGTGCGCTTAGTCTTAACAACTTGTAGAGAAGTTTTTGTGACTAGTTTCGTAATTTGACATGAAAGAAGATCAAGTAAATAGTCCAGGAAAATACTGAAATTTTCGGTAACGTTCTTAGATTCATCCAACGCTCAAAAGAAAAATTTTGCATTTGTTTTGCACATCGTTTGGTAGTATTAAACGTCGATTAACCCAAACAAAACTTGAAGAGGATGACCATTATTTGAACCTTTAAGCTTAAGAGGTTTTGTGCGATAACTTGGACTCTGCCCCGCTGAACTGCAAGTGAAAACTTGTCGTTCACGGGAAATTTGAGACAGTCCTTCCACTTCGTAATTTTGAGGGTACACGGAGATAAATTTTGCACTCCTGGTTGTGTCAAACGGTTATTCAGAAATATTTTGATACACATTAATGTGTTTCCTTTGCCTACATATTAAAGAGGTTGAGAGAGTTAAATCACATATTCACGCGTCAAATGGCTCAATTTTTTTGGAGAAAATCGAACTGTGTGTAGATTTTGTGAATGGAGTACAATTCTCCCTTAAAATCTTGATGCCTTCGTTAGCTATTCTTCTAATTCTTAAACATTGTCTGTATATTAGTGTAATTAGTGGCCAGTCCAAGAAAATGAAATTGATATGAAATAAAATTGACTCACGTTAAGTGTGTCGAATACGCCCATGACACACAAAAGTGTGTCATTATATATAGACTAATAATGTATATTGTTGATACACTTTTGTGTGCCGGTTTTGTGACAACTTGACGCACAATTGTGTGTTGGTTTTGTGACAACTTGACGCACAATTGTGTGTCGGTTTTGTGACAAAAGTTTTCTCAGTGTAGGCCGCAGGTTCTCTTCATAATTGAGTAACTGTTACGAAACTTGACAGTCTATACGTTCTGAAAAGAACAGGTTAATACGCTATTCTTTTCAAAATGTACAAAATTTGACTCTTCGCGTCGTGAAAAAAACGCGCTAATATTCGGTTCTTTTCAAAACCCGCTGCTTGAAAACCCTTCACTCAGGGCGCAATTGATTTTGAATGTTGATTTTATTTTGAAATGTTGAACCATCATTATTTCAGGGTCATTGTGAAGCAAGAACGTTACAGTTTTAGAAAACTGATACAGTTTCCTCAAATAGTAATGTTTCTCTGACCCCATCTTACCTACGAAACTTTTGGCCCTACTTTCATCAGAAATTTCTGAATGCAGAGGTAAATCTAAACACCACCTTAGCTGGCTATTCATATGAAGGGATGTACCGAGCTCAGATTGCTCGCACTGTAAGGCCGCCGTCACACGAAGGCCAAATGGTAACGTTTCGTCATAATCATCTATAGTCAGCGGTACCAATCGGTCTGTACACCGCCATGAAACCTTCAGATTTCAGCCTTAGTTTAGGATCAATTCGGTCATATCATGATTTGAAAATCTGAAATTACCTATGTCCCAAACTAAGGCTGAAATCTGAAGATTTCGTGGCGCTGGACAGACCGTATGGTACCGCTGACTGTAGATTGTGACGAAACGTTACTATTTGGTCTCCGTGTGACGGCGGCCTAAGCACAGTGTGCATACGCTGCCTTCAGCCCCTACTCTTTTAAACTCCATACTAAGCTAATTTTTGAGCTGACGGTTAGGCGTATTTTCACCAAACTCACTCTTTCTATTTTTCATGATTCGATATAAAAAAAATTAACAAAAGTATTTTACTATTAAATTACAAAATGTATCATAATTTATATAATTTATATTAATTATTTGTAATTTACATAATATATATTATTAATAAATAATAACTTATAATTTAATAATTGCTTCTACCTATTTTAAAAAGAGTAATAATAAACTTAGGTAAATTATTCACTGCACTCAAGCTCGAGAAATTTCATACGTCAATTACTTTTACAAAATCTATGACAAAATAGCACGGATTAGTACATTAATAAGTAAACTCTTTCCCTCTTTATGGTAAAACTTATTTATAATTAATCAATCAATACGATCCTCTTCTAATAAACACATCAAAGTCAACTCAAACTCATCAAAAAATCTATAATCTAAGTTTTTGGATCCACTACATTTATCAAATTAATTACCTATTAGCGCTTCGTGTGTCCTATTTAACGAATAGAGTGTCGAACTTTCCTGAATAGTGTCTAACTTTCATTTTCCTGAAAAACGTGTATAAATTTAATAAAATTTACTTAAGGAAGAAATTGTTAACGCTCACTTCACCGAGTTGAATTGGCATGAATAAAATTATACTTCTGACGCTCGGTCAAAATTTTCACTCCACACGCTGCATTGTAAACCCCTTTCCAAATCCCAGCGACTTATTTCTATGTCGTGAATAATAGATCTGTAGAGAGAGCGGACCCCTCTGCATCACTCTTTTTTCTTCCTACAAAATTGCAGTAGACACTTCTGCATCACTCTTTCCTTCCTACCAGGCTTCCGATATTTTAGCCATAATACAGCTCTATAACTTCGTGTATGTGTCAGTGTTTTTGTGCATCGCTTTACATCCCTCTTTATCTGTATACCCCTGTATAAAAGTATAGGTTTGTATCCCAGTATAACCTTGTGCCATTGTGTCCACGCATTCTTACTAACATTTCTCCCTGTGACTTTTTCCCACTGCATAATATTCTTGCACAACCTTTCATCTTTCTGTATCCTGTATCTACGTGTACCTTGATATTCCTTTACATATCTGTATTCTTGGCTCCGTGTGTGCCCTTGTGTGTATCTCTATGAGCCAAAGTATATTTGTACATGCTTTCATCGTCCTGCATTCTCGTGAGTCAGGATACATTTGTGCATCTCAGTATCTCCGAGTCGAAAAGCAAAGAACGGAGCCGTGCCAATGGCGTCCGCTCGAGTCCCTGGCTTTGTGGAGATGGACTCGCTGGTGCAATACATTCTATTTGCATGACCCTAACACAGGGCCGGCTGCTGGCCAGGTTCGGCGAGCTTCTTTGTCGACGCCGGAAGCTAACGAAGAGGAGAGAAAATGCTAGAAAGAGAACAGGAAATGGACGCAATATGGAGAATCCTAGATTAGAAATCGAAAAACGTATGGTAAACGGGAGTCGACAGAAACTGTAGTAATATCTGAAAACCCTAAGAACAAACACAGAAGCCATAAAAATATCTGAAAATTGGAGGAAGATCAAAAAAAAATTATTAAGTGAGTGATAAGCTAACGAATAATCTTCAAAAGCTGGAAAAGTGATCAAGAAACCAAAAAGTAGTCAGACACCGGAAAAGAGTGAGAGAAACTGAAGGAACACCGCCAGATATAAGAACGAATCTGACAAATTGTTGATGTTCGAACACCTTCATCAAAAATATACCCTGCTGCTCAGCATCCTCAGGGCATTTGAGCAATGCCCGTGTGTATAGCAGGCTGGCATTTGAGGCAGGCGGGCATTTGAGGCTGGCGGGCATTTGAGGCAGGCGGGCACTTTAAGGCAGGCGGGCACTTTAAGGCAGGCGGGCACTTCAAGGCAGGCGGGCATTTGAGGCAGGCGGGCAGTTGAGGCAGGCGGGCATTTGAGGCATAAGCTACAAGACAAAAGCTCCTTAGTTTAACTAAATCGAAAAGTAATGCCAACCTCTTGAATTTGTATAAAACACACCGTAATCGTCGAGCTAAATCCCCGTCCAATCGACAACAATCAATTTGAGGCTCCTTCTCAGTAGCTTTCGAACATTTAGGCTCGTCCTGGCCGCAAACCAACATCATTTTTATGTCAAATTAAGTACTACGTATTTATGCATGCATGTTTGTCCATGCTTTTAGTGCCTGCCTGTGACAGCTCACATCGAAGTCGCACGATTCAAGAGTTCATAACCAAACAATTCATTCGAAAACACTTTGAGAGAGTCACGAAGATGTGAAGTTCATTTTTGTAGCCATTAAGTCAACTCAAGCTCGAGGTCACCGACGCTCCTCAGCCACGGACTGGGGGCCGGAATGCCCGGTGTCTGCAGAATGCGTCCCTGGTTTGTCTTTCAATTGACGCTTGATTGAGCAATCACGGAGCGTCGAATCCTCGGGGCTTCCAATCCAATCAGATGAAGCGCAATCACTGATTGGCTCAGTTGTTCTTAAGCTGTCTTCTGTCACAATATGAATACAGAGTGATCTCTTCAGACCTGGATCTACCGGAACGTTAAAACTAATGCGGACTTCGCTGTGTTGTCAGATTCACAAAACTAATTCAAAAGCCTCAGAAATGATCAAATTCTGTAAGAATTTAAATATTGGGTGCTTTATAATTACCATTGCCTTTTCTCATATCTAACATCTACGGACGTGGCTGCTTTAAACGATTTACAAAACTACTTTTGTAGCCTCGAGAGCGATCGAATTACGTCAATATATAATCGTGGGGTGCTCTATACCTACTCTTGACGTGTTGTCAATTTAATCTGGCAGACGTTTCTTATTTTTCATCACTGGAATTATTGCTTCAGCTGTTTAGCCGAGGATGGGTCGGGATCGAAGTGTTCTCTTTGAGGTATGCAATTGCAATTAACTTGTGCATTGTGGTCATAGCCCAACTTATGTATTAAAGTCGCCGGTATTCAAACCCTTCTAACAGTGACATTCTTCTTTATGACTTGAATGATAGCTTGTACTGTGAGATGAAGTCTATACTCAATATTTGAGGCTAGCTGTGACGCAAGAGCTAATGAACTTAGTCATGCATATTACCATGCTGATGCATCTGTTATTAAAAGCTCCGATTGTGAATGTACATTTTGAAATTCCTTTCCTTATTTAATGCCATGTCGTGACAGATAACGAAAATTTAAACTCCCAAATTTTCAGACTATTCTCAAATATGCGAACACTAATCGTGAAATATTGCTAGGAATTTTGGCATCACTAGTTTTGGGAAGAAAATCCCTCCACTTTCAACAATCGCTTTCTTTTTCAATAAAAGGAAGAGTGATTGTTTTTTATTTTCGTTTTACCAGCACAGCATGCACGCACCGTCTGCTTTTAGTACGCAGCAAACCTAGCAGAATAAATCGTTGAAACCTGCATTGTTATTCGTCCACGAACGATTTGTTTCTTCTTTCAGTCTAAGAGAACAAAAGTATCGTGGATACTTGCATAGTTATTCGTGAACGAACGCTCCGTGTCTTCTTGCTGTCTAAGAGAACCAACGTATCGTGAATACCTACATTGTTATTCGTGAATGAACGGTTTCTTTCATCTTTCTGTCTAAGAGAACGAATATTTTACTAGTGTTGCCCCTCGCGCCAGCTGCCGAGTTTTGTCTCCTCGGATTAGCTTTTATTTCAAAGTTTGTTGCCAACTTCTCTCCCCCACGACGTATGCTCACCATCAGTCACCTTTTCGGTATTTTTTATTATTTATTCACGGAAAGCAAGCACTGAGCTTGGTAAAATTAAGTTTTTAAATATTCATTACAACGCGCTCGACAAGCAATTTTTCCGCTGTGCGCCTGGAAGTTTTCACTCCAGTCCACTTACTTTAAATAATTTAAGTAAATAATTAAAGTGTCAATGCTGAAAATCTTTAGTAGTGCTTTTCTGAACTTGTTAAAGATAAACTCGGATTTGCATCGAATTCAAACGCATTTTCTGCAGATTCAAACTCATGCATCGAACACAAAACTCAAGCCCTGACTGTTGACCGCGTCCAAATAGGTTTTCATTTCGGTCTCGGCGGTTTGCTCTGACCACTTTTCTCGTGTTTCAGCAGTCCAAATCTTAGCTCTTATGTTTGCCAAACAGACTCCTGCTGCTTTGAGGGTTGTGTTCTGCAGCGTGTGCCTGCTCGGGCCGGTAAACTACAGTCGTGTAGCGCAGCTCATGCACGAAAATTCTCTAATTGCGTCGTTTTCGTTGAAGGGTCAAACGTGCATGAGGTTTCAGTGTATTCAGTACACACAGTTCGTAGTTTGTGATATTTTCTTACTTTTTGCGAAATTTTTTATTCAACTTTTTCTAACACTTTGACCGTAACGTGCTTCACCGGTGGCCACGGAGGAGATTTTCAGTGTGCTGCTGACCGACCAGTAGTCAGAAACTCGATTTTTATGAATACTTAGAAGCAAGATGAAAGCACAATAAATTTAATATTTACTACGCATTTACAAAATTGTTTACTACAATTGGATATAGATTTTAGGTCAATATTGAACTTCAATTTAACTAATTGCCGTAATTTTTCTTGTCCATAGAGCTTTTTAGATTTCATGAGAGAGGTTACAGGCGGCGACGACATATCCTGGTCCCGAACTGCTATTTTTGCCAACAATCTGAATCTCGTCGTTCATCTTTGCTAACTGTGCAAATCTCGTCTGGCATCTTTTCAACAATATAAATATTGTCTGCCAACTTTACTAAGAATATTAAATCTCGTCTGCCAACTTTACTAAGAATATTAAATCTCGTCTGCCAACTTTGCTAACAGCGCAAATTGGGTCTGCCATCTTTACTAACTATGAAAATTTAGTGTCCTATTTGATCACAAAGGCAGACCAGTTCTTATTTTTGCCCATAAGAATTTGAATCAAATAATTTTTGTAAAAATGCCTTAATTTCTAACATTGTTGCGGGGCTGACGCATGGCTACCGCCGATGCTTCATTAAGAAAGAAATATTTTTCATGGGCGTCACTAATTTTAATTTGTTGATTAATCCATTAATCCCAAACGTACTTAATGTTTGAATTAAAACTTCTATTTCACACATAAATATGTTATTGAATCTTTTTATTACTTATAAGTGTTTTGATTCGTGATGATTCAAAATTAAGTTTATTGGGTTTTTAAACTTATTTAACCTCTGTGCTACCTACAAATGTAAGCTGGATATATGCAAATATACCTTTCTAACGCCTAATACCTTAAATTTAACCATCGAGCGCCCATGAGTGTATTGAAGAAATTAATTTATTGGCATGAGGCATTTTATCAAAAGCAGTCGATATCACATCCAAAAAATAATAATTAACACAGGGTTGCTGATTGTCACTTTTGTTATGTCACTTGTGAAGTAACGGCCTAGAACCGCAGAGTGATGAGCAATACATAATGACTCTCAAAGAAACCCATTTTCCGAAAAAAAGTGATAGAAAATCTGCCACGTCGTAGTCTCTGCGATCGCGTTTTCTTCAAGACGTTTCGGCAGTACTGATATTATCAACAAGCACTCTGGTTGTTCGGGTAACAAGTCTAGGTATTCCAAACATCTTTAATGCCCATGTGGACTGACTAGTCCTCTTGCGAAAATAGCCTCAACAGATTGTTCTTCTTGCTAAATTTGTTTCCAGTTGTATTCTTTGAAGTCCACTGTCGAAAGGCAGCTCCTTCCTCGTTCTCATATCGATGAATACCTGATGTATGAATAACCGTATGAATAGCCGGTTGTAATAACCGTTACACAAGCACAAAAAAGTTGACTTTAAAGGGGTAATGAAACACCAAAATTTAAAAGTTCTCCTTACCTGACGATCCTCGGCATCGTTAACACCCCAAGCAACCAAGAAATCTAATTTTTTCCAAACTGAAACTTAAGGAAAGTCGCCGAGACCCAGAAGTAGATTTTTTCGCTCGAGCACAAGCTTTTCGTAGTGAAAACGCAAACTTGTGCCGTAATTTTGTGGCTTCACATTAAACTTCTTCATAAAAGTGATGCTCTAAATTCCTTAATCTGTATAATGAAGCAAAACTTCACGCCCTCTTAAGAAAATTTGAAAGCCGATATCTTGTTAAAAGAGGCAAATTGCTTTTTGCCTGAACTCGTGAAGGGGACACTATTGTACCCCTGCGGTGTGGAGGCGATGCCCAGACACCTTAAAAGGCGCAATAATGAGACACGTAACTCCCTGAAGACCTAATTAGCATTAGGCTCTGTGCGGTAATTTTCCCCCTGGGCAAAATGACTAAATTTGGCTTCGAGGTTTGGAAATTTAGTAAGGGTATATGAAGTATCGTAAATATGAAGCCCGCTGTATTTCTTTTGGTAGCACTGGCGCTATTCAGAACTACGGTACAAAGCGTATCTACTACGTTGGGGCCGCGTAAGTCCGATGCTGTAGTGTCATGTTATTTATCGCTACCTCGAAGTTATTTTGGTCTCTATTTCCTACTCTATCTGAAAAGAACGTTTCTGGGTTAGGTTATAAGTTAATTTGTCTTCCTAACCACAACAGAGGTGTTCTGAGAAGAGAAAGGATGAATGCATCATTTAGTATCACGATAGAGGAAACAAGGTAGAGTCATTTCTATGGGGGGAAAATACACCTTTTATTCCGCTAGCCAATAGAACAGCTTCATTTCAAACAAACTTTATGACGTCGCCATTGCGACATGTCGTTAGGCCAATGGTGGCATCAGATTTGAGGCTAGCAGTGTTATCAGTTGCAATATGAGTGCTGCTATTGGTTCTTTGCCATGACGTGAGCGTTGTCAACACCACGGTGGACAAAAAAAAAGACTGGTTTGACCCTACCTTGTTTCTTCTAGTATGGAGTTGGGAACACAGAATCGATGACAAAGGTGTGTTCCTATTCACTAGATCCCCTGTGCATAGAAATAGTGATTTAGGAAGGATGTTAATGAAACAAGATAATAGTTGAAGAAATGCTTTGGGAACCAGCTGAAATTGCTGGTGGATGGATGTTTTTCACTATCGTCATCGCTCATAGTCGTAGTATGATATTGAAAATGGTAAGACCATATTTAACACTTTGACTGCAGGTAAAATTGAAGTTTAACATTCAACTAGTAAGCGATGTTGAAAATAGCAACCATTAACTGGATCGTGCATTCATTTAGTTTTGATTAGGCATTTATGAAAATTCAATTTGTGACTACTGGTCGTTCGGCAACATTATGAAAATCCCCTCCGTGTACCACCGGTGGCTCATGTCGCAGTTGAAGTGTTAAGCAGTTATTCTTGGCAACCCGTACGTTTTTAGGAGATGATTAACAACAAAGTTGCAGCGCAACTGCTCTAGATGTTTAGTTCGGAGACTAGTATATATTTCACAGCCGTTGCAGGGATGGCTCACCGTGAAGAACTGGCACTAAATTGTCTTTAGCTCTCGCCTCTGGCAGGTGTAATGAGCGCATGCAATATCACGGTGAAAGCGAATTGATGTATGAGCAGAATTAAAAATGTATTGAACTAATCATAGTTGGACAGTAGAACTAATTTCTTGAATTTAAAACACACTAGCTTGCCCACCCACTGAAATTTTTCATTGAAGTGAAGTATGTATTTATGTATAGTGTACATAGATAATTATAAATATATCGGATGCATAAATATATCGGACAATATATATCTTCAGAGAGTTGGTTCAGTTTCCCACGGCAGCTGGCGCTTGTGTTGAATTTTATTGACATTTTCTCAGACGTGTTTATGTCTCCTCACACCAACCCTTATTTTTGTAATTTTGTTTTCCTATAGATTTTTTTCCCGGAAAATATTTCTATGATTACTCTTGGCACCTTTATTAACCAAATAAACCAAATTTATTCATTTATTTATTAAAACTATGTAATACAGTCGGCATTTAGCACAGCTGTTTTTCCAAATTCTGGTGAGATGAGGCAAGTCTTCAAAGCTTTTAAGTTTTTGTACTTCAAATACAGTTTTTCTCGCTGAAATTATTGGCTTGATTTTACTCCTATGAAACTGAAAGGGAATTTGTAACTCCGATGTGCACAGCAAATTTGTAGTTTTTAACGCACTGAGTCTACAGTAAACTAACTCAAACTCCAATGTCGCACCGCCGAAATGGATGAGATGTCCGCCTTCTCGTTAGCATGCATTTGAGGAGCCTGGTTATTGCTCCGAGCTAGCAACTTAATGAGGACCCGTGCCACCTTCTCTTTAGCATGGGACTACAAGTCTAGCCATCTCTGCGTGGCAAGTCAATAAGGAACCTGATTATACATAGCTCCGCGTTACCAGCCTCATATGACATTTGTATGTCAGCGGACAATATTCCTGAATACACGATTTTATCTACGGCCAAACGTCAAAAAAAGAACTGTATTTTGAAATTTATCTTCATTATCAACTTGAAGACCCAGGGGGAAAATGTGTGGGTGGGTGCTCGGGCTTAGAGTTAGGAAGGCCTTTGTTTTGTTGAAATAAAATGTTTTTGTTATATTAAGGACCCCCTTTTTTCGGTTCACTACTGTCCTGTTTTTCAGCACCTACTACTTTCTTCTTCAACTTTTATCTTGTTTTATAACTTTCCTTCTTATCTTACTGTTTCTGTGCGCACGGGATCCTTTGTGGGAACACCCTTTGTGCATAGATTCTACGATCCCTTAACTCTATCCTAAATGTTGCCTTCATCCTCCCTCTCCTTGAATATCTTTGTTGTGGTAAAGAGAGGCTAAAACTAATATATAATCAATCAATCAACTTGAAGAGAGGGCAAGAAGTCCAGAGCAACTCCCTCCAAGTCCTGCTGCTCCACAGAGCTTTGCTGCTAACTATTAACATCACTTGCCTGAGCTTGGCTCGCGTTGTTCATTTGGGAAGTGCGGCAACACCTCGGAACTCGACGATTCTTCTTCATCTCCTTTTGTCCCACTGGGGAAACAAAACCATACGGCGCACACACCCCCATCCGCTCCGCAGACCAGATTCACCATTATTCTCAACGGCAGTCACAGTCGAGGCATGGTACTCATTAGCAAGGTTGTGGTCCAGCCATTTTTGCAGGGTGACTCCCAGTATCAAAGTTAAGTAAAGGTCTTTGTCTCAGAAGGTAACTTAAGATACCGAGTATCTAGAATACCCGGCTTTTGAATTATTGGTAAGACATGATACCCGGTATCAGAGTTTAATACCAGCCTTTTTTTCAGGAGGGGACTTACGATACCGTGTATCAAGGATACCCGGCCTTTGTATTTGAAGGTGACACACGACGCCCGGTATCACGGTTTAATACCAGCCTCTGTATTTTGTGTGACACACGATGCCCGGTATCACGGTTCAGCGCCAGCTTCAGCCCAGGTCACACTCGAAACCTAATTGCTGTCATGAAGCGAAGCCTGGCGCGACGCACAAATTTGCAGATGCAAATGAAGAGGAGAACCAGCAGCGCAGGCGCGACAGCTAACTGGTGTGAATTGCAGGCATTTCTGCTCTGCCGACGTCGGTGGTCACTTTCTTGTGACTTGTGGCTGCTTGAATACATCAATGCTACTCGTGATAGCTGTGGCCAAATGTTCAAGTCCCGCACTGCTAAAATTAGAATAACCATGGCCGTTCGTCCTGTGAAAAAGAAAGGAAGCTGTGAAAAATAAAAAGAAGCTGTACAAATAAAAGAAGATGTACAAATAAAGGAAGCTGTGAAAATAAAGGAAGCTGTGAAAATGAAAGCTGTGAAAATAAAAGAAGCTGTGAAAATAAAAGAAGCTATGAAAATCAAAGAAGCTGTGAAAATCAAAGAAGCTGTGAAAATCAAAGAAGCTGTGAAAATAAAACAAGCTGTGAAAATAAAACAAGCTGTGAAAATAAAACAAGCTGTGAAAATAAAACAAGCTGTGAAAATAAAACAAGCTGTGAAAATAAAACAAGCTGTGAAAATAAAACAAGCTGTGAAAATAAAAGAAGCTGTGAAAATAAAAGCTGTGATAATAAAAGAAGCTGTGAAAAATAAGGGAAGCCGTGAAAACTAAAGGAAGCCACGTAAAATAAAAGAAGCTGTGAAAAATAAGGGAAGTGAAAAATAAAAGCACTGGAGAAATAGAAGCTCAATGAAATTCCGTACAATGTGCTCTCGTCCAACTGCATGTAGGAATACAGTGTGTGATTTGCGTAATTCCTCTGAAAAGACGCCTTGATTCTCGCATGCGCCTGTTTTTCAGTTCGAGCAATGGCCAAGTTTCGGAACTCAAATTCTAGATTACTTTCATTCCATATGTTATGATACATTTTCTGAGATTCAGTATTAATTTTTGTAAGAAACCTTCGCACAAATTTTTTGTTTTTAATTTATTTCAGACTTTTTCATTTCATTTGAATAAACATTTTCATCCCATCATGAATCTACAGTTCCATCTCATTTTGAAGCAACATTTCCATCTCATTTTGAAGCAACATTTCCATCTCATTTTGAAGCAACATTTCCATCTCATTTTGAAGCAACATTTCCATCTCATTTTGAAGCAACATTTCCATCTCATTTTGAAGCAAAATTTCCATCTAATTTTGAAGCAAAATTTCCATCTAATTTTGAAGCAAAATTTCCATCTCATTTTGATGCAAAATTTCCATCTCATTTTGAAGCAACATTTCCATTTCATTTTGAATCAACATTTCCATCTCATTTTGAAGCAACATTTCCATCCCATTTTGAGTCAACATTTCCATCCCATTTTGAATCAGCATTTCCATTTCTTTTCGAATGAACTCCTTCATTTTTTGAATAAAAATTTCTTGAAGCGAAATTCCTGGAATGCAACCTACTCCATTCACCGTTTCACCTCTGTTATTCATAAGGAATACATGCCAAAGTAACTTCACGCGATATTCCGCCCGCCTCCCACAACAACGCAGAGCTGCCCAACGCTGTCGTATTTTCTCACATATTTGCTCCGAGTTCAATGGGGGGCAGTGTGCGCACCGCCGAACTCGGACGCCATTTTAAAGTCCATTTTAGTTCCTAATGGCACCTCAAATTTCGGTTCTATTTCGTGCTAAAAATTTCGGCTTTCCCATCTCGCTCTCGAATTTTTTGTCGTCATTTTGTCTCTCCATTTCGTCTCTCCATTTCGTCTCTCCATTTCGTCTCTCCATTTCGTCTCTCCATTTCGTCTCTACATTTCGTCACCTCATTTCACTACAGTATCGCTGGAAACGTCAGCTCAGCAGCTCCGGAAGCTTCCGTAATTTTTGCGTCGTTTACATTGCTATCGACGAGAGACGTGAAGTTGAGTCCGACTTTACCCTCCGCCTCGAAAATAAAGGCGAACAGCTCGTTGCCGTGTGAGAATATCACGCTCAACTCATGATCCACGCATCAAAATTGCAAACTACAAAAAAATTTTCGCTACCACGCTGCAAAATTTTGAAAGACGTCGTGCGCTATTCTGCAAGGATTTGTTTTTCATTTCCCGTGGTATTAATGAGGAGAAAAAGTGTGAAGCATCACTCACAGGTAAGAACGAGACCGTGGAGCATGAGTCTCGCGGAGTCGGTCGGGGCTAATGAGGGTTTGAAGAGATCGTTAGGGCCTTCCGTCTCGCACAGGTCGCCTGAGAGCGTTGTTAAAGCTCTATGTGTCCCTCAGGAGTATCTTTGATACACAGCACAAGTATTCCAAAGGGCCGTGTAATTTGCGTGTTCATAGGAGAATGTAGCTTTATTTCTTGGCTGCCTAGCTGTGTAGTTGTGAGATAAAACGTGAAGTCGTCGCTTGTGTTCTGATTTTCACGTTCGCCAAGAAAATAACATTTTGTAGTGTTTTCGTTCTATGCGTGGTATTTCATGCGGGTAGCTATTTTTTCAAGCTTGTATATGGAATTAATAAATTTCTCAAGACTACCAAACAGGAAGTTGAAGTAAATTAGGTTGATGCTTTTTCCAAAATAAAAATAATCAGTTAAAAAAGACCTTGGATCGAAAAAAGTTATTGATTACCGGCAATCACTTAAGACCTACCGTATACAGACAAATACATCTGTTGCTCTTAATTCTCTTAAGATGTATTTGTGTCTGTTTAGATAAATGAAAAAAAACAAGTTTCTTTTCCCAAGAATTATTTGATGACAGTTCATGCCTATAGCAGTATTGAGCTCACTGGCAATTGTGAAAATCAGTTCGTCATTGTGCATATTTAATCGTGTTCAAAGAACGCTATAACATGTATAACATGTGGAAGTATTAACGGCGATACCCAGCGTACTAAAAAAAACAAAGATAAAGGCACCATTCAGGATGGAGTTGAGGGAACGCAGAATCTGTGCACAAGGTGTGTTCCCGCACAAGATCCCCTGCGCATAAAAACAATAAGGTGAGAAGGAGCGTCATGTAACGCAACTGTCGGGTTCACCTAAACTTATGAACTGGTTGCCAGCAGCTCTTAGCGGAAATTTTGACTGCCTTTCAAAATAAAAAGAAAACCAGTTTAATTTTGGTTGAGTTGATACACAACATGTAAAACATCGTTTATTTTAAGAGAGAAAAAAAGGTTTAATTTTGGAAGAATTGACATATGACATGCGAAAAACACTGTTTTTTTAAAATGAAATAAAGAACAGCAAAACCATTTAATTTCGGTAACATAGCATGCATAACATTGTTTTTTTAAATGTCTTAACATGAAGGTGGGTCATTAGTTGCTGACTGGATTCGAGTGTCGTATGAGACCTTCCACTGTTTGTCCAAAAGATTGAGAGGAAAGCTTAGGTGACATCCCCGAGAGATCAAAAGATAGCTAAACATTTCGAACTAGTTCCGAACTATTAACGGACCCCAGAGAGCCAATATTTGTTTTCCTTAAACGAAATCTGAGCTGAGCTTAACCATCTTTGTTATCGAAGAGATGATGACAATGATGGTGCTTATTGTAACGTGTTATGATCATAATGGGAATTTTCTAACATTATTTGTTGAACAAACATTGTGCAATGAATGCACATAACGATAATATGAATTCTTCAATGACGGAATCGATGCTTTTCTAGCGCAATCAGGTTTCGACGAATGCGGTAAAGTTATTTTGTCGTACGATATGGTTTTGTTATATCGTTTGAATTTAATCCGTCATTCCGAGTAGCGAATTTTAAAATCTATAACTTTAAGACAAGTAAAAAAATGTTTTCATCACATACGCATTTTGATAAAACAGTGATGCTATTATGGAACTCCAAGAAGTGTGTAGTGGTTTCTCGCTCTGCGTTTCAAATCTTTTATTCGTCACAAAATGGGAACCACGCAATGATTTACCGCAAATAAGGTTCTTTTCTCCTTTTTAACACATTTTTAGGATCACTATTAATGATTTTTAATGAAGAACTTGAAAACAATTGCACTCTGAAGTAAGGGCGAAAAGCACTGCTATTACTTAGAAATTTTTACTTCACGCCTTATCACGTTGACCGCGATGGGTAAAATTGAAGCTCAACATTTTACTCAAATTTAAAGCCAAAAGTGTTAGCATTTTTATAAATACCAAATATAAACTGAGTCCATTAAGTGCGATTAATTTTAAAAGATTGTTAAAATTATTCAAACTACCCATCGATAAATCGTTTCGTAGCAAAGAGGACTTAAGCACGAACCATTTAAAATCGAAAGTTGTTAGCTTTTTTATAAATATTAAATATTAACAGGGTCCAAAAGATTATTAAAATATTTCATACGACTCATCGATGGGTCGAATCGCAAGCAACGTGTTAAATGAACCTTACTTAACCATTAAAAGATTAATGGGAGAAATTGAACACGAGTGCTCTCCTCACAACCAACCTCGACACAACGTATACGTGAGAGTGTAGATTCGCCAACAGTTAAAATTGTGCTAATAATTTTACAATTTGTTTTGAGGGAGGAGGAGGGTCATGGCAATATTCTTCCCGTCTCTAGACCGAAAAAAAACATTCAGTTGAAATTCGTTTAAGCCAAGGAATTTATTATTTTACTCCGTTATTATTTATTATACTATTTATTATATTATATATACGAAGGCCCCCTCATGTGATAGAACTTCAAGAAAGTGATGCGAATAATAAGTTTAGTAGGTGTGATGAGATCCTAGAAGCTGTAAATGATAACCGGCCATGCTGTTTTAACGAGAAACACTGAAAGTAATTCTTAAGTGAAATCCACGCCAGGTCGTCAGAGAAATGTTTCGGACAGTTGGCGTCGAAACTGCAGCAGCATCCATTTTCAGATGCTTGGTGTAGGAGAAGATACTCGATAAAATTGGTACCGCTGAGGCTCAATGGAGATCAAGAAGCTCGGCGTTTGTAAATGTACTCGATGCTCTCTTCCTCTGGGCAACGCAAATGATCTCTCTCTTGATCGAATAGTCACTTGTGGCAAAAAGTGGATTTCTCATGATGATCATAAGTGTTAGTGGCTTGATCGTGACGAACCCATGAAATATTTCCCGAAGCCAGAGTTGCACCAGAGGAAAATTATGAAGACTGCCAGGGGCTCTGCAAATGGTGTTGTCCACTGCAGCTATCTGGAAGCCAATCAAAGCATTGCAGCAGAGATTTATTGCACTCAACTCGTTGAATTGCATGTTCTCTTGCTACAAAAACGAGACCTGCATTGGTGAATCGGCTTGGCCCAATTCTGCTCCACGATGAAGCGCGGCCACATGTTGCAAAGAAAGACATTGCAGAAATTCACAGACGAGGAGAACCAGACTGCACTACCACGTCCTCCGTGTTCTCCTGATCTTTCACCAGCTGACTACCATTTTTTAAGCACGTAAGTATATTTTTGAATAGTAAAATTTTTAGACCCCTAACCAGAGGTGGAATCAGATTCCAGATATTTCGCATCTAGGGGATACAGCTATTGTATTTATTGGAATATGCGATCCCAGGGCGAGCATGTGAGGTACTGAGCTAGGTTGGTAGGCCTTGTTTTTGTTAAAATAAAATGTTCTATTTTGTCAATTTCCGTCTTCTATCAGTTCACTGCTGCCTTATTTTTCAGAGCCTTACCTTTCTTTTTAAGTTTATTTTGTTTCATAGCCTGCCTTCTACACCTGCTGTTTCTATGCGCTACGGATCTTGTGTGGAAACACATCTTGTGCATAAATTCTGCGTTCCTTCAACTCCATCCTGAATGGTACCATCATCCTCCCACTCTTTGAAACGCCATTGTTTCGGTTAGGGAGGCTTAACCCTTTAACGCCCAAGTGGACTCTACGGTCCTCTTTCGAAAATAGCCTCAATATATTGTATTTCTCGTTAAATTAGTTCCCTAACGTGTTCTTTGGAATTCACTGCCAAGTGGAAGTTCCTTCCTCATCCTGATATCTGTGATTACCTGATGCCGGCGCCAGTTCAGTGACGGTGGTTGTGATAACCGTTATATGAGTACAAAAATGCAGATGTCAAAGGGTTAAACTAACTTATCTAATTCCATTTATTGTATTGCGTTACAGTCAGTAAGTTTTCATGAGCGGGTCACTGAGAATATACCAATGGAAGATATCGTTGATCGATGGCAGAAATATATAAATGTTCAAAGTCCTTATTTTTACTAATTTAAGCATTTTTAATGCGCATTTTTCCATTATAAAATTAGTATGTACGTGGTAAATGAAACGTACAAAAATTCTATTATGGTCGCACATTCTCATAATCTCATTCTAGAACAGAAGAGAGAAACGTTCTAAATTGTGTAGCCTTTCAATTGATTAGTGTTTCAACTTGAGAAACGCTGTGGATGGAGGTACATCGTGAATTAAAAAGCGTTTAATAAACGCGTTAAATCAAGAGATGATCTGGATGGGGTGTGGTTGTGCGTTTTTAGTAAAAGCGTGAACTCGAGAATGCTTCTAACGTAATGGAGGACTACCTCTTTTTGCAGCAACCTTCACCGACATCCGTGACCAATTTTTTCCTTGATGAAAACGAAAGTTTGATAATTTTAGCTATGTGCGCTAATGAAAGGAAAACTTTCCATCAGCTTAATGTAGGCAGAATAATCGATGTAAAATCCACTTTTTACCAATGATCCTTAAAAACGAGACACGTTCGTTTTCTTTACTAACTTTTTTCTTCGCTGTTACTTGCATGCTTGATTCGCATAATGAGTGTAGTGAGCTTCGGATGATGAGACAAGTTCTCATTTTTTCCCTACGTAGAGTATTGAATTTCACTGCTTTGGTTATCGAATAATCTCAAAACACATTTGTATAAATATGACCTTCTTCAGCTTCAATTTCTTTTTCAAACGTTAATTTTCAACAGTTTTTGGGCTTTAGCTATTAGTAATTCATTTCTCACGAGTATAAAATTTGTGTCCGGTGAAAAATTTGTGTTTTTGAACTACAATTTCGAGAACAAGAGATTACTAATGGAAAGTTTTTAAAGAACTTGAGTAAAAAATATTCTCTTGAAAAGTCATTCCGCAATTTTTTATTTTATGGCGCCTTTCGCTTAATTTAATTTTTTCGCTTAATTCTACCCGATTTTGCTTAATTTTGCCTTTTTGCTTAGTGGTGTCTTTTTTACGTAGTGGTGTCTTTTTTCCTTAGTAGTGTCTTTTTTTGCTTAATTCTACCGTTTTTGCAACTGATAGGGCACCAGAGAAATTCCAGCAGATTATTTAATTGACGTTCACCAACCGCTTCAGTAAAAGTGTTTGGATAGATAATTTATGCGCAATTACTGCGTGTCTGTGTCCAATGGTTCTTAATGACTTAGCATTGTGAACATGATACCAATAGCTAAGATATTAACACTAAAATGTTCTTTCAATGAAACCGGTAAATTATGTTGTCAAATTAAGTGTTTCGAGTGTTATACATTTTTTATTTTCCCCAGCCTCCTCAAGGGATAAAACTATTGTGTCTATGGGAATTTACCCTCACAGGAAGGAAATGTTGGGTCCCCAACTTAGAGGGTCGTTCTCTTTGTTGAAAGAGAATAGGCTTTTTTTTGTTCTGTTAAGGGCCATCTTTTTTCGGTTCACTGTTTTCCAGCACCTCTGACTTTCTTCTTCAACTTTTTTGTTACATAATCTCCTTTTTTAACTTAATGTTTCTATGTGTGGGGGGGTTTTGTGGTCGAACACATCTTGTGCATAGAACCCGCTTTCCCATAACTCCATACTGAGTGCACCAGTATGACCAGTAATTTCGCATGTTCGTCATGTTACCAAGTTTATTACAGATGGAAATAAAGTGTGGCTTCATCCTTCCTCTCTTTGGAATGCCTTGTTGTGGTTAGGGAGACGGGAACTAACTTATAATTACACATTTTCACCAGTTATTCAAATATTACGGGAACTTATTTTCCATATAAAGTTGATATTTCAGTAATGGAATTTCCTCATCATACTGCGAACTGCTTTTGCAATGAAGAGAAGCAGCCGTAAATAGAAGCTGACAAATCATTCCTGTTCCAGCCTCAATGAAACGAGGGACCGCGATCTCGATCAAGAAGGCCCATCTTCCTTGCGGTCTTTAGCGCCGCAAAAAACTGGAATCGTGAAATTCGACCCGCAAAAAGCGGTGCCCAAAACTGGATCTCAGAGCCAGGCCTGGATGGGAGCCCTGCATGCGCTTGAGGGGGGGAGAGCGGCCCTTCTCTGGGCGGTGACACCTTCAGTTTCGTTGAAGTGGTTCCTTAGACAACATGGTACGTGTGGTCCAGGTGAGTGGGTAATGTTTGGCTAAGTAACTGCTACTTTGAGCGGGTTTCTGTTTCTTGTTTCACAAAATTTTCCGTGTTCAAAGTTGCAGAATGCGTTCAGAATGTCCTTAATCTTGCCAAGCAACTTTTGGGAGGGGCTTTCACGGGGAAAAATTTCAATTTGGTTGCATGATATCTTGTGCTGTGTGGACAGGGTGGCACTAGAGGTTTCTTCCCGCAATATGTCCTTGATCTTCATAAAAATGAATTAATTATTAGAGTTTCTGCAAACGCTATTGATCATATTTTCCCCTCTTATGATTAATTAAGGTCATTTCATGGAAACAACAAAATCGGACCACACCGTTATAGATTTAAGCGACTCAGGGAGCACAGCAAGTGGGAATTTTTGACATATCAATATTTTGACAAATTTCACCTCTCTAACTTGGAGAAAAAAAGTTTACCAAGAACGTTTGGGCTTCCATTTAAGATTTAGAATAAATTTCCATGAATTTCGCACGTTTATCAAAGTCACAGCCATTTGGCAAACAGCTACCAATTAAACAATAACTCGTGATACTAAAGTTTTTCACGGAGGTAAATGACGAGTGGCTTCACTCTTCATTATAAATTTTTGTTTTATTCAGGGTGAGAGATAACCGATGGGTTGTGCGAGGTACGTTCGATGAGTTTGATGCTTCTCCCCCCTAATCCGTACTGATTTGTTTCTTCACAAGTGAATTTGTGAATTAAAATGCTCGACATATTTTAGTACTGATGCATTACATTGTACCCTAAAGTGGATTCAATTATTCTATCTGTGTTAATTAGCGCTCCCAGAGAGATGTGATGTCCCGCGCTAAATAAAGATTAAGTAGGACTTCAGTCGAAATTGAATAAGTTTTCGTTTCCTTACGGTTCATCTTTTTTCGGATAACTGCGGTCCTTCTTACAGCACCTGAATTTCTTCTTCCATTTTTACCTTATTTCGAAACTTTTTTCTTAACTTACTGATTCTGTGAGCAGGAGGTCTCGTGTGTCAACACACCTTGTGCAAAAAATTTCCTTCTCCCTAGGCTCCATACTTACCTCTCTTTGAAACACCATTGTTGTGGTTGTGGAAACACCAAACACCCCAAACTGACATCTAATCTTTTTTGTAGCGTTTTTTGGTTACTTTAATTACAGACGAAGAACACTTCATAGCTCTTGCGTTTATCGATAATGCTGCAAGATAGCCGACTGATATGCTCCTTTAATTTGCTCGGTGTCAGTTCAAGACGAATTGATGGGTAATTTTATATCGCAAGAAAATAACAGGTTGCGAGAGCTGCCCAAATAACGCAGTTCGATATGAAAGTGTGAGCATTTTGTCATGCGTTCGTATTCGAGCAACGCCTCTGTTGTGCAGGTGTGTAGGTTTGGACAACGCCGTCGTGTATGCATACCAATTTGCATACGAACAAAACTTCAAAACACTTTTTCAAGATACCGGTGACGCTACGTTTTAAATTTAGGACATAAACATTATAAATTTCAAGAATTGATATAAAAATTCAAAAGAAATGCAACGACAAATAGCGAAAACAAACTTGCTGACCTAATTTGTCAACAGAAATCAAACGACAAGGAGGATTGCTTGCAGTGCGTCAGCTCATCCGAATAAAGCGAGCATTTTTTGAACGAAAGTTCATGAAGTGATTCCCTTGATTTAGAAAGGGCTCGGACTAACCGTAATAGCCAAGAGCTAGAGATGCTTTCTTCTCATCGCCTCCCCTCCGTCCTATTTCCCCACAGTCTGCTCCATTCCGTGCCCTGCTCTGAGTCTTCCCTTATCCCTCGACCCCACAAAAACACACGACACAAACCAGATCAAGGCTTCATTAACTTCCTTTGCCACGAATCACGGTGGCCCTGCAGGACCGCTGCTGTATATCCAGAAACGATCGCACTTTATCTAGCATATACGGACCCGGTTCGTGGCCGCTCCTGGTCATCGAGTTCGACTTCGCCCTTGGAGCAAAGTTTCAGTGAAATATACCATTCAAATTCACAGCTCTAGTCTGTCATAGTATTGTTATCTCATGACCACTTTATTGAGTGACAAATTTCAATGTAAAAAAAATACATTTACGAGATGCAAAACTATGAAGTTTTTTATATAAATTGCCTTAAATTTGAAACTTTGTGTATAAAAGACCTTCAATATTAATTTTACGTCATTGAAAAATAAATTGTAGTTGAATTTCCTCCTAAACTTCCATTTGCCTCTTCAAAAGAAAACCATACTCACAGAAGAGAAAGTTCAGCAAAAAATTTAGCAGATCTGAGTCTATGGATACTCTTAAAATTGGCATGGTTAAAATGGCATTTAGATAATTACTATACAAGGTGCTTAAAAATCAAAATTTTTTATTCATAGTAAATAAGTATTCGTTGTGCCATATTTTAAACCAATTTTTTTCGAGTACATAGGAACGAAGTGGAGAGAATTTTCTGTAAAGGAGAAAACATCGTCAGGAGTGTCCGCTATCGCTCTTTACTTAGAATCGACGATTTGACATAATTAAAATCTAAATTGATTCCATTAAAATATAAATAGCTAGGACACCATTTCTAAGTTTTCAACGTAACAAGATTGAGTGTCGGTTGCGAAAGAAGAAAATGGGGAATTCTTGAACAATCATGACATCAAAGCCTTAGTTTATGAACTCAATGCGGAAAATTAGAAAGAATATTGTGCGTCAGTCGAACGGAAATACGAACTTTCTTCCTAAAGAAATGCATAAAAATGAATTCGTATCGATACATTAGTCGTAGATAGACCACTTTCATTTTCCATTCTATCATATTGGAGATACATGTCCCTGTCTCCATTGGACTGTCGCATCAACGATGTAGTCTGCTTACATTACAACTGTTGCCTTATTTCCGAGCATGATCCCTGGGAGCCGCACGCACTCCCTCGGCCAGCAAATCGTGCATTTGTGAGTTATGTTATCCAATCCCTTATGTCATTGGCCACTCCCGTTCAATCAAACGCTTGACATGGCACGAGCGAGATGCACGTAATGTCATTTCCATGCGAGACCATCTGAGCTGAAGCAGCTTTTTCTGCGGAGTTTCTAATGCTCGAGGTCCCCGGCGGCAGCGGCGAACTCTAGTCTGTTCTTGCAGCTTCTCCTCAAGATCGTGTAGCGGACCAGTAACTTTTTACTGAATTTTCTCCGTTAGCTCGCGTTCGACCCCTCGTGCAGTGATGCTTTCCAATATATAACAGCAATCTGGACTGCGCTGCTACCTCAGCATTTGCAGCTGAAAGCCCATAATCCCATTCAAACTTTTTGTTGAATTGGCAGAGATTTTTAACGACAATAGCGAAAGCCTTCGATAATATTAGGAAATATGTTTATTTGACATTACAGTTAGTGGGATTTAAGCCATCAAAATTCTACTTACACCTGCATTGTCGTTTTCAATCCATGAATACAGGAACGTCAGAATCTTGGGTTCGGTAGCTGAGCTTTCAACTGTGCACGTTTCGAGAGCTCAAACTGTACCTGCACTTCACATGCGCTAACAGGGCGAATAAAGCCCTGTTAACGAATGTAATCCTTCAGAGTCCTTGGAGTGCAATCCAAACACAAGGAAAACGAACTTCACTCACCAATGTTTCAATGAAATTGCAACATTCCAGTTTCAGATATGCAAAAGTATCAAATAACGGAATATTTTCATTTTTACAGAAATTAAAACTCAAATATCACATGCTCATAAATATTAGCTTCCCTCGCAAGTATTTCGAACCTATTAAACCACACATTAAGAGTTCCTTAATTCTTTACAGTAGTTTCGTTATTCCCTTCAGAAATGTTCCATTCCTCATAGCAGTTTTTCATCCATTCCTCTAGTATTCATACTCTTCAGCGCTTTTCTAGTATAGTTTAGTTCATTTTTCAAACTGAAAATAAAAGCAAGCATTAACGTTTCCGGTGGCGCCCAATACCATTATCTTGGTTTTGTGCTTCGAATTTGTGTCTAGTCAATTTACTAATAGTTTCAACAGCTTTTGGATGTTCGTATTTTTTTCTGCTACTTTTGTTACCTAGCTGACAGGGGGCATTAGTTCTGACGTTTTAGCTCAGCGTTGTGGTTTCGAAAGTTCTGTCGCAGTGATGCCCTGGAATCGGCAACACGTAATTTAGAAGCCTGTGAAGAGCTTGGTTTTGCACTGTAGAATTCCGCACCACAGCGTGAGGGAAGATTCGTGCAGCTCTGGCAACGATATTGGCATCTAGAAAATAATATTTCAAAGAAGTGTCCCCAACAGAGTTTTTTCGTCTCAACTAACGGCAGAATCTAATTTGTATTTGCTACAGGTTTTAAAAGTCATCATCCAGTAATAATTTGGTAAGAAAAGTGCCCGCTCTTCAAATGTGTGGAATAAGTGCTTACATTTTACCCTCTTGGAAGACTTTGAAACCATTTCCTGCAGACTGGCGGTAAAATTTTGATTGCCGTCGACTGCGAGTGAAAGTTTCTGAGGAAGACGAGACTTGGCTGTCATGTTGGGAGGGCGAGGCGATGCTATGTGGATTTAGGCGAATTTATTTTTAAATGAAATTTGATTTAGATGAATTTGAATTCAGACAAACTCAGATTTAGGCGAATTTAGATTTAAATAAATTTGGATTTAGGTGAATTTGAATCTAGACAAATTAAGATTTAGGCGAATTTAGCTTTAAGTGAATTTGGATTTCAGTGAATTTAGATTTAAGTGAATTTGGATTTAGAAAAATTTAGATTTTGCGCCCGCATCCGTACTTTAATGTTGATTGTTTCAACACCTCTCATTATTATTATTATTATTATTAAGGTAAATTTAGATTTAGGCGAATCTAAATGGATCCATTGGGATTTAGGCGAATCTTATCATACCGATTACATTTATTTTTATTTTCCTGGTAGTACTGATATCACTTTATTATTTGTCTATGATGAATATTTTGACTCATGAACAAGAAAGTTCTTAATGTCAATAATGGTTGACTGTAGTTAATTTCAAATATTGACTGAGATAATATTATACATTAACTTATACATTGTATAGAAGTTAACATTATTCAATCACTGTTCCATCAAATAATGTACGTTAATGAACTCAGCTAAAAAAATATGTATTTATGTAACTTATCATTTAAATGACAGTTTTTCTGATCTATCTCACCTTGTTCAGTTTCCCTTAAAGTTATAAAACATTGTAGATCATTTAAATTATCATTACAGATTGTTGTAATTTACGTATTATTATTTTAAAACATCCTTAGCTTTCTTTAAGTTGACGCCCATGACGCCCCTGGTTCATCACCAGTTGTCATGACAACTGAACACACCTGCACCCAACACACGTGGCACGAGAATGTTCTCCTGAAGATCAGCATTATTTCATAACAAATTTTAACCTCTTATATTAAAGGATTTTGCACCACATGATGTAGGACATATATGAAATTATTCGCCAATTTCCCAATAAATAAATCAAAATCTTTAAATTCGCTACACGTTCTACCAATCGCGTGATTTACATATTGTATAACACAGTATAAATTTTCCTTTCACTAAGTTATGGTGAAAATTATGCTGCTCTTTAGATGACACTGTGGGCAGTATTTTGACTTACTGACATTTAGTGAATAGATTTTCCTGGTGCACCTGACATTCTTTCCCCTTACTCAAAGTTATGAAACATGCAGTCGCATTTCAAGCTGATTTTTAAAAAGTGCTCAAAACCTTTTGTCGGTAACATTACTGCATATTACATCAGTTGCGTCGTCTGGTTATTTCTCAACTCGTTATAAGTTTCTTACCCTTTTTTAAATTCCCTCAAGGTAACTTTTGAAGTTTTATTTTTAAATGCGTGAACATTCTCAAATTGTAAGTAAGTTTCCAGGTAGAATTTATTTCATTTTATTCTTTACCGTTTGTTTTTTCAATTTAATGTTAATGCAACGTGGCGGTTATTTCATGTGCAAGACCAGATTGATGCGAAAAACCAATTTTCATGAGCATGGAAAAATTTGTTCTGTAGCACACGGATGGCTGCCGGTCTTCTCTAATGCCACGGAAGCTTTGAATGTCTACATTTAATGAAACAATTTAAACAATTTAACAATCTAAACAATTTAACAATCTAAACAATTTAACAATCTGAACAATTTAACAATCTAAACAATTTCGCAATTTAAACAATTCAACGATTTAAACAATTTATTTACCACAAGCTATCAAGTAGTAGATAGTTTCTTAAGTCCAGTACAATAGTAGCATTTGAGTACAGCTACCTGTGGGCCCGAATAAGTTCAATGACTTCTATATAGGGCATCCTAATCATCAACGTTATTTTAAGGTGTACGATAACGTTTAACTTAATTCACTTAACCTAGTTGCGCACTAGCCTGATCAATGAATTAGTTAACTTGAGATTCGATGCTTAGTTTTACACCTCCCTCTTTCATGCTTCGCCGTTTTTCCCCTAACAGTGACGCTTCTTCGAGATTTTCGATTTGGAAAGCAATTGCTCGAGTTGATCTTTGTGGGACAAGCTGAAAATTCTGAAGAGTTTTTGCCACGAAAACTTTCAACTTCTCAAATGTTTGGTTTGACACCGTGAGGTTATTCAGGTGAATGTGATCTTTTTGACGTAATTTCCTGTTGAATTGGTGAAAACGTGAAAATGTGGACCATGAAATTCTTATGTTTCCATTTTCATCATTTTTTTACAGCCCGACGTCATGAAACTTTTGATTCAGAGTTGCTGAACCACCGAATTTTCAAGTTTCAACTTCATAATACATGGCTTTTACCGCTGCTAAAAGGTTCTATTTTCTGAAATTGTGTTTGAGCTTTTATTTCGTAACCTCTCGCAAGTCAATTATTTCCCTTTGAACAATATTCAATCAAGTTTTGATTACTTCTGACTTGTAAAATATTGGAAATTTCTTCAACCAGTTGCAGTATGTCAAGTAAAGAACAAAATCGAATTATTTCAGGATTATTTTACACAATCAGGGACTTGAATAAAACAATCGCAGACTTGATTCAGACTATCGCACATTTGAATCAGGCAATCACCCTCAAGCCGTCAACTCCCTGCATCGGTCACCCTTACGCCGTCAACTCCCTGCATCGGTCACCCTCACGCCGTCAACTCCCTGCATCGGTCACCCTCACGCCGTCAACTCCCTGCATCGGTCACCCTCACGCCGTCAACTCCCTGCATCGGTCACCCTCACGTCGTCAACTCCCTGCATCGGTCACCCTTATGCCGTCAACTCCCTGCATCGGTTACCGTTACGTTGCCACTTCTAGATTATTGTCCAACCGCTCGCCGTCACCAGTATTGAATCTGGACACCACTAGTAGTGTCCAGCCTCCCGCTGTTAACGTCTAGTATTACTCAGCCTCAACTCTGAGGCCGATAACTCCGTAAGTTCTTATCTACGCAATCACGGCTGGCGCCCGCGGCCCCGCGCGTCCGGAAGGCTAATGTCAGGGTGGTATGCGGCGCGTCTCGCTCATTTTTATGATCGTCCTAAAAGTTGTTCTGGCCGGCGCTTAGCGACATTTTTACAGCGTATGCCAGAATTGGCCTCTCGCTTCATGGGCCCAGGACCATGCCATGTCCTGGCCTTGGGACAGGTTACGCTGTCCCTAAAAATTGCCCTCTCCAACGCAGGTGTTTGATTTTGGGATGCAATGCTTAGCCTTTCCTAGCTTGTGGAAATGTGATGTAAATGATTTACTGAAGATGTGAGCTTGGTGCGCTTCATTTATAATTTGTGAGAGTAGTTTATGGAGTAAATGTTGAAAAACTTTGTTATTTATTGCTGAAAATAGCGCAATTTTGTTTAAGTCGGCAGAAAGGAAATTCGGCTCGACGACAAAGTAACAGGATCAGCGAATCGGGACTTGGTCTCCTATTCTTGTTACCTGGAATCATGACAAACTGAGTTAACGATTGCAGGAACCTTGGTAGCGCAGTTGCACGCGAAAATGCATTGACATTATCGAACGATTGTCGGAACCAAAAAGTTATTATCGGAAATCGTTGCCTGCTGTCGCTATGACGAGCGAAAATCGACAGTTATGTTATTCCTCTTGCCCATTATAGTTTTGCTTCAGGGCTTGCGGACATAAAAAACATGGGAGGAAAACGGCACCTGAAAGTCTCTCTGAGCAAGAAAGTGTCAACTTTCGATAGTTTTTGTACACATTCATCTTATCGAATGGGATGGCAACATTTATTTGCATTTAAAATAAGCTTCTATTCGTTTTCTGAAGGATTTATGGGCTTTTAGCACCTCGTGCGATTGAGCAAATTATAACTCGGTGTTCATAAACTATAAGCAGAGCGGAAAAGTTTGAACGATTTTGAACTTCTGCTCGGATTCTGCTGATGAGCCTTGGAAGGGCGCACTGATGCGGGCGCGGCGGTGTGAGAGACGCGGTACTCCACACTTCCCTCACTAAGATAACTAACTTCCCTCAATACGTTCACCGCAATGAGTTCAACTGAAATTCAATATTCAATTCAAATTTGAAGTTAAAATTTGTCAGTAATTTTATGAATATCAAACAGTAACTAGGTTCCTTAAAAACCGTTAATTTTAAAAGATTGTTAACACTTTGACCGCGGCATGTAAAACTTGTTTAAAATTCTACTCAAATTTAAAGTCAATTATAGTAAATAATATTGATAATAGTAAACATTATTAACTGAATCATGTTTTCATTTAGTTCCGATCAAGTATTTTTTAAATTGAGTTTGTGACTACAGGTTGGTCAGTAGCGTAATGAAAACGCTCTTAGTGACCAAATATGGGTCACGTCGCAGTCAAAATGTTGACATCTGATTTAATCAAGATCTGAAACAGAATCCTGTTGTAAAGGAGTAAAGTATTCAAACTCGCTTCGAAATCTTTAAAGTTAACTAAACTTCGTGTAATTCACGGTAAGCCGAAACTCAAGGTACTGAAATTCATGACATCAGTTACAAACGTGCATTCAACGAGAAATGTTTCAATTTCATGAAGTTTTATAAAAAAAATCCACTTATGATGAGTAATTTTACCCTCGCATAAAGCAAGGTCCTCCACTAATTTCTTTGTCTAAGAACGTCCCATAAACAGCTGGACCTAAACAAATAGACACAGAAGGTCGTAGTCCATATTTTAATTCTGTTCGTGTTTCGTCTGTCCTTGCATTACATTTTGAGGTGCAAGCGGTTTCATAGTTGTCTGTCGTTAGGTAACTGCCGTTACAAAAGTCCAATGTCGTTTGGTACATTGAAAATTTAGGGTTAGATAAGGAAACGCTAATTCAGCTCACGAAAGGTTAAAATAGGTTAGGGTATGTTTTGCTAGGAAAAGAAAGGGGAGGATATGATTGGAGAGGATATGATAGGCTAATAATCGTTGGATTGGTTTGGTTAAGAGAGGTTAATCTAGGTTAGATTATGATTGAGTGAGTAAGGTTGAAATCGGTTAAAATATGTTGGATAGATTGAGGGTAAGTAAAATAAAGTGATTTTTTTTCGGGTTCAGCTATTTATATTCTAATTCCGCTCGCGCTTCGCTTGTCCTTCAGTCAGTCACTCGTGAAACACTTTCCAATTTTATGCATACACACACATCTTTACGAGCAGATGCAGAACCAGACTGAGGGAGTAACGAAGTGAAGACAATGATCAAAGAAAAAAAACAGAGTAACTACAAGGACGAGTAGGAAGGAGTCGCGATAGGAGAGATATTGGTACAAAGTAGACTTCGACATAAATAAGGAAGAATTAAAATGACAGTGGATGAAAAAACGTCAGCAATGTTTTGAAAAAATCGGCGGATTCAAAACGAGCGATAAACTAACTTGGACCAGCAAACAGAAAACACCATCAGAGCAAGAAACAATGACCAAGGTTTCTTTAATTTTTTGTTACATCTGGGCAATGGTATAACTCCACGGATTGAAAGCTGCAACGCCGGCGACGATGATGCTAATTCCCGTTGCAAAATGCGTGAATGATTCTATAGAAGAAGAAATTTTCAGCTGTGCAACTAAGGAACTTAAAAAGCAAGAGGTATACCTGTCGCCGAGGAACGTCGACTGCTTATCAGTGAATGACGAAGTCTTGTGAGTCTCTGGTGGTACACGGAAGGAATTTTCATAATTCTGCAAACCGACCAGAAGTCACAAACTCAATTTTCATAGATACTAAATCAAACCGAAATAAAAGCACGATCCAGTTAATGTTTGTAATTTTTCAAATTGTTTACTACAACTGACTTTAAATTTGAGTTAAACATTGAACTTCAGTTTAACCCATAGCAGTTAAAGAGTTAATACTCAGCTCGTCAGGAATAGCACATACATCAGAACAGACAAAGTCCTAACCGATGAGCCAACAGAGGCTGACAGTTATCCAGCTGATTTTTTAGTTCACTTGTGCCTTCCAGGATGCCACCTAATAGACTTCAATTGAAACTATAATCGATAATGAATCTTACAAGAATAAAAACATGTGAATTCGAATGGTTTATGCAATGGCCCCAGGTTCGACGTTTGCGATTGCATCAACAACATTCAATTGAAGTAACTGATTTCAGCGGGAATTTGATCGCCAGAAACGTGTTGAATTCGAGACTGAAGCTCGTATCAGATAAACGAAAATCCCTTATGTACCGGAAAGGATGCAATTTCTAGTGAGACTGTATCCTACGCCATGACGGTAAACAATATTGAGGGACAAACGTGTGACAAAGTTGGCTTATTCCTTGCACAGCCTCTGCATAGCCATGGACATATAGGATTTCCACGTGTTCGTAAACAGGAAGATGTTAAAATTGGAGCAATTGACGCAAATAAATTAGGCAAATGTGGCTACAGAACAGTAACGAAAAAATATTTGCAGGTAAATATTAGTCTGCCGTTATGAAAGCATTTGCATTATTTTAGTTGGACCTTAAAAACTTTACTAAATTCAACTGCAAATAAAACTTTTACTATCACCTTTGTATTCAAAACATTTATGACAAAACCAGTGTCAAATGATAATTCTTAACTGTAGTACAACATGATTAAGAAATGGATGAAATTCGATCGTAAAATCAGTATCAGAGAAGTTCAGTAAGATTATAATACCATTGATCATGGAACTTATACGGGCCTTAATGGTCCATAGTACTCGAATTATTTACACACCCCTCAGGAGGACACAACTATTGTCTCTATGGGAATTTGCACTCCTCGAAGGAAAATGTGAGGTCTCGAGCTAGAGGATACGTAAACATTTTTTTTCTTGAAACAAGATGGGTTTTGTTTTGTACTGTACTCTCTTTTTCGGTTTACTACTGCCTTTTTTCAGCCCTTATTACCTCCTTCTTTAACTTTTATCCTATTTGATAAACTTCCTTCATAACTTATTGTTTTTATGCGCAAGGGATTCTGAGTGGGAACATACCGTATGCATAAATTCCAGATCCCTACGCTATACTTAATGGTGCCTTCATCCTTCCTCTCTTTGGTCACCTTTGAGGTGACTAGGGAGAGTTAAACTAACTTATGATTTCATTTCTCAAAATCTCCCATTGAAACTAATCAACATTTTTTGCTTTAGCTGTACCCAGGCTTCAATTTCAATTTAACACGTTGGTCGCAATGCGAGCCGCCGGCGTACACGGAGGGTACTTTCATAATGCTGCTAACCGACAAGTGGCCACAACATCAATTTTTTGTAAATACTTAGCTAAATGAAGGCACAGTCCAGTTAATGTTTGCCATTTTCAAAACGGCTTGCTAAAACTAATTTTAAATTTGAGTTGAATACTGACCTTCAGTTCAATTAACCAGGTTATATCGCGGTCAACGTATTAAAGTAGCTTTTCGTCTGCGTTCGTTGCTCAATCGCAAGCCAACCTTCCCTAAATTTAAGGGCGGTAGCACACCTACTCCTGTAAATTTAAAATGAACATTTATCTTCAGAATTATTCCATTGCTATCATCAATTTAAAACAGCTTTTTGTCTGCGTGCGCTGCTCAATCGCAAGCGAACCTTCCCTAAATTTAAGGACGGTAGCACACCTACCGCACGCAGGTCCCTCCAGCCTGTGGCTCTCTCGCCCGAGGTAGGCGAAAAAAATCCCTCGGTGGCAAAAACAAGCGCAACTTTAGCGCAGTTTCGCAGAGGCTAAAAACCGAGGTGGTCGTAAAACGCGGACTATATCCTCAACCCGAGCTGCGTGCTTGAACGGAGCCGATGCTCGAGTTTAAAAGTGAACCCGGTGCTTCTTAACACGTTGACACTGGTGGGTTAAACTGAAGTTCAATATTTAATTTAAAGTCAAAAGCTGTTAGCAATTTTAGAAATACCAAACATTGACTGGGCTCAGTAAAAACTGTTAATTTTAAACGATTGTTAACATTTTTCAAACGACCCATCGATGGGTTGGATGACCTACAACAGGTTAATTTGGTATTCTAATTTTTGCTGTACCCTCGTCATTAAAATTTAGTTTCTTTGTAGATCAACGTTAAGAGAATGAATAATGTCCAGCTACTTTGGCAGACAAATTTTAAGGTTCCGGCGATTGTTAAGTACGTCATAACATACTTCGCGGAGCTGCGCCAACCTAATATTATTCTCTTTGTACATGCAATAACCTAACGTTCCTTGAACACAAATTCAACTAATTCATTAAAATATTTTTATTGAACGAGTGTAACAAGTGTAGCGTTTTATTTATAAATGAAAGTGTTATGTTTATAAATGAATAATAATCAAAGAATTTTTTGATAGCTTGTACATTTTTAAGGACGAACATTAGAGATAGACCTCAATGAATGTAATCCGACAAATTAAATATTAATGCGCTACTTCAAGCGCATTATTTACGTCCAAGGTTACTAAATTTTACGGCTCTCAGCACTCCGAGATAAATTTCGTCCATTTTTATGGAAGTTGATTACGAACTGTCTGAGCTTCATAAAAACAATATTCAAACGAACGAGATAAAGACTGTGGCTCGCACCGGAGTCTCCGTCTGTCGTGTACGGGCGGTTGTCACAGAGGAGGAATGTTTTACCGTCGTGCCGACATCTGAATGTGCGCTGAGATGAATGTGTGAGAATAAAACACGTGAAGCTGGAGCGAGCTTGTAAAAGGGCATGAACAATGTGTCCTCATTGCAACGAAACATGCTGTGAAGCAAATGACATTTCACGGTTAGATAAAGTAACACTGAAGCGCTCCAAATACCGACTTTGCTGATAACGGCCGTTCTTGGGAATTAGACAAAATTTTCATGATGATGACTGTGTCCAATGCAGCTATGGGAAGTAGGTTATCTTGGGGGATGTTGCGCATGAGGCAGGCTAAGGAGAAATTATAGCGCGCGAGTGAGCTACGCGACACCTCTCTGTGCTCTGTGTTCACGCAAAGATTTTCCGGGCTTTTGTTCTGCGCATCGTTTCATCAGAATGGGTGTATTCGTTGCGAAGATCGATGAGAAGTTCAGTAAAACCATCGGAGTCGATTCACGAGATCACCGTTTTGTGTTAGCCACTGTGTACTTGAATCTGCCAGCAACATGCGCCCAAAAAATAGCCTGCACAAGTTATAGTGTTCCGATAGAACAACTTCATTGTGAAACGTTGATGTTCTTCTTCTCCAAGCACACCACTTCGCCGTGCTGCGTTGCGAGATTGGACATTGAAACCAGAAAGCAAGACTAGACCTGACCACCACACGTAGAAATTATTCCATAAAGTAGGACTATACTTGCGCACCACACCCAGGAATTATACCAGACAGCAAGACTAGACCTGCGTACCACACCTAGGAATTATACTAGACAGCAAGACTAGACCTGCGCACCACACCTAGGAATTATACCAGACGGCAAGACTAGACCTGCGCACCACACCCAGGAATTATACCAGACAGCAAGACTAGACCTGCGAACCACACCTAGGAATTATACCAGACAGCAAGACTAGACCTGAGCACCACACCCAGGAATTATACCAGACAGCAAGACTAAACCTGCGCACCACACCTAGGAATTATACCAGACAGCAAGACTAGACCTGCGCACCGTACCTAGGAATTATACCAGACAGCAAGACTAGACCTGCGCTCCACACCCAGGAATTATACCAGAAAGCAAGACTAGACCTGCGCACCTCACCTAGGAATTCTTGATCCTAAGTCAAAGCGTTGTTACTTTGTTGGATACAGTTCTGTGACAAAAGGCTATCGCTTGTACGACCCAGAGTTAAAAAAGGTGTTCTTGTGTAGAGATGTTGTTTTCCACGAAAATGAATTTATCCAGTCTCAGGAGTCTGTTAAAAGTAAGGTTGAAATTATACCAGACAGCAAGACTAGACCTGCGCACCACACCTATGAATTATACCAGACAGCATGACTAGACCTGAGCACCACACCCAGGAATTATACCAGGAACCGAGACTGAACCTGAATACCGTCCTAGGAAGAGGCAACGAAGTTGCTTCAATCCCGGACCGACCGCTTACGCACCACCGATCAGCATCACCAAGCTGCGTGGCTCTCAAGTCGAAACCATTCTGAAGCTCGTTTGTGGTTGATATTGGTTTGTCCAGTGGCTGCAACATCGGCCAGCTCCTATTTCAATGTGAGAAACCCGTCGGACACGCGTTCACACGTTGTCCGGATACTGCGACGTTTGTTGCTTTTGAGCAGCCGAACAAACAGATAGGATTATTGCTGTGGGTAACCACGGCTTCCTTCTTACATGTAGTTGGAAGTTCTGGCACAGTGTGCCTAAATTTCTCTTTAGACACGGAACTAGGATTCTATTCCACCTCCGGCAGAGTCTTCTAAAATTTAATTTTTAACTCAAATTTAAAGTCAATTGTAGCGAGGTTAAAAATAGCTAACATTAACTGGATTGTGCTTTCATTTACTTTTGATTTAGTGTGTATGAAAATTGAGTTTGTGACTATTGGTCTGTGAGAAGCATTTTGAAAACTCCCCCAGTGACCACCGGTGGCTTACGTTGCAGTCAGTGTTGAAAAATTCCTAAACTCTCGTTTTGGTAAAATGAATTGCTTAGAAAAAATTAGCGTTTTTTCAGTTGCGTCCTCTCAACTTTCGTACCAATAGAAAATCTATTTAAGGATTCAATTATAGCGATCATTTTTATCAGGTCTGCCATTCAACTTTCGTACCAATAGAAAATCTATTAAAGGATTCAATTATAGCGATCATTTTTATCAGGTCTGCCATTCAAACTGGAGGATAACTGGAGGATAATTCTCAGTTGTTCGAAACATTTGTTTGTTTTTGTTTTTCAGTAAACAATTAAGAAGTTATATAATCGCTCGTTTTTCAAAAGTTGCCCTCATTTATATTATTCATTTCTCCACAAGATTCTCGTTCCTACAAGTCAATTTCTTGAAGCTTTTTACGTCACTTATAAACCTCCAAAGAAACATAGGTGGAGGGTCAAAAGCCCACCGTGTTAAAGTTAAAAGATTGATCAAAACTTGCGATACTAATGTTATTCAATTCTGTGATACTCCGATTGAATGAATATCCCCTCCGTTTCATCTTTTTTGTTTTATTTTAATGTAAACAGAATGCAAACATTTTTGGAGTTCCTAACTTTTATCACTGGAGTCAACTATTACGAATCCTGTTGGTGTAATTTTGACTGTATTTTTTTTTGCAAAACCGTACTAGGCAAAAGTTTTACAATTCGCTTCAAAGTATTTCGCTGTTCGTAATATAATCTCAATCTTCCAATTTCGATAGCAGAGTACCTTCATTGCGAAACATTTTTGAGAGCTAGGTGAACAAATCTCTTATGATTTTTCTACATATTGAGAACATGCTGACGGAATCATCGTTCAATAAAAAGTTGCTTTTTAATCGCTGCGTAGACCATTTTATAGTTAGCCGAGCTGAATTACGATGTCCAAGAGCTCCGAGCTCACTTTTTCTTCTGAGTATTTCCAGAGGTGTGATGCGTAATTCATCCATATCTTGCGAAGTTAGTTATCCTAGGAGGATTGGATAAGATTGCTAAGCCGCTTTAGAGCAGAGGAATACGGACAGATGTGCTCTCTAGTCGGCTCACCTGTGGAACTTTGCGCTCCCCACAGACCGGCGGGAAGATGAGTGTTGCAGGATGCTCTTACTTGAAAATTCATTTATTTTTTCTCTTCTCTTCTTGCCTACTCTACAATAACGGAGATCGCCGTATTCCTCAGCATTATCGGTTCACAAAAATCTCATGTCTACTTTTCTGAACATTTATTTAGCTCATTTACATAAAGATGAACACCTTTTAAAATTTCGGTAGCTTTACCAGTAATATTACATGAAATGTTTTCCTGAATTCATTACCCACATGGATTCTACTCGAATATTCTGTGTAATCCATTCACTTTTCATGTTAGGCTTAGAGATTACGAATTGAAATTACGGCAGTATAGCTCGATCAAAACAACCATTTCCCAGCTCATTGTTCACTGATAAATTGTAAGCGTCGTCGAAAAGCTTAAAATTCATGCAATTTGCTACAGCACAGGACCACCACCGAAATACGAAAGTAACATTAACTATATTTAATGTTACCCTTTGATGAGAGGACAGAGAGCTTCTGCAAGAGGGCTCACAAGGACAGAAAATTCGGAGTGTCCCATTTTAATTAACATTAACTAGAGTTAATGTTACCCTAGGTAGCATTAACCACACTCTCTGTGTGTACAAAGAAATATCCTTGGATACTAAAACGCCATGTGTCCCTTGCTGTGGAGTGTAGACCCTCCGACAGTCGCGTCTCGTCTACCAAGTTGCGCTCTGCGAGCGCTCCTTTCATATTTCAAGCAAGACTCGTAATCAAACTTCACAAGATTCCACTTAAGAGTTAACAAGTTTTGAGCCGCAAACTTTCAGCGGGTGTTTCGAATTAATCTTCCATTGCCATCATGCGAGAGATTTTTTGATGACGCCAGCACGCACTAGCATGTTAGACGAGCCAAGTGTCGAGTTTCCGACGAAGATGTCCTCTTACTTGTGGACATTGCTTCAGTGTTTCGATAGTTTTATTGCTGTTTTAGGGAGCAGCAATTGTGAAAATATAGTGCTGTAGTGACTCTTAGCTTGTCTGTTAACTTGCCTGTTTGCTTGTATTTTTGTTTTTTTTGTTTGTTTATTAGTTTACAATAACCTAGAGGGCTATAATCTAGAAACTCGGCCAAAAATAGCACATACATTAACAAACTGGCACCAGCGCCCAGTGTGGCACCAACACCAGTGTAGCACCAACACCAGTGTGGCACCAACACCAGTGTGGCACCAGCGCCCAGTGTGGCACCAGCGCCCAGTGTGGCACCAGCACCAGTGTGGCACCAACGCCAGTGTGGCACCAACACCAGTGTGGCACCAACACCAGTGTAGCACCAACACCAGTGTGGCACCAACACCAGTGTGGCACCAGCGCCCAGTGTGGCACCAGCGCCCAGTGTGGCACCAGCACCAGTGTGGCACCAACGCCAGTGTGGCACCAACACCAGTGTGGCACCAACACCAGTGTGGCACCAACACCAGTGTGGCACCAACACCAGTATGGCGTCTGAACAAAATTAGATATACTCATCAGCTTGACCTAGTAATTTGCTGAAGACGCTGATTCCAGTTCGGCGTGGAAAAGTTTCATCAACCGAGAATTCTGTAGGATATAAGCACATCACTGCATCACAATCGGACGATATTGAATTCATCAATTTTTTTTTCATCTGATTCAATGGATCAAATATTCAAGAAGTAGTTACATTATTTCACATACATGAGCACTTTATTTACTGACCCGTTGTAATTTCTTTCATAATTCTTGGCTCTGCACTCCATCCCTAGTATGTGGTGATGATCACAATTATTTAAATTCGTTAGGGTTTACGCCCACTAGGTTCAAAGATACTTGGTTTCCCATGCATGTATTCATTTTCTGGAACCTTTGTGTTTTTCAACATAGCCAGCTCGTTCTGTTCAAGATTTATTTTGAGTTTGATTTAGTCAAAGACGCGTTTCAAAATAGTCATTTCTTTCAACATAACCTAGCATACTGCTGCAGTCAGAGCAGCTCTATTTGGTGTAACCAGAGAAAAAACTTTTTTACTCACTTTTTTCGGAAATTTTTTTTCAAACATCCAAGCCTCTTCCTGTTCGTTTCATACTAATCAAGTCACATTCAGTTCTTTTTTTTTGGCCGGGCCACCCGTAAGGCAATACAGGATGATGGCAGACACGAGACAAGCCGTATTTCTTTTCAGTCTGTTGCTTTCAAGCTGCAAGAAATACCGCCTGATTCTTTTGAACGCGTCGTTGAGAACGATATGAGCGCATAGAGGCCTCACCAGGACAGAAAATTCGGAGTGTCCCCTTGCATATTTAATGCCGAGGTTGGCCCATATTTGCAGTCAGGTCTCGGTCATACAATTGTGATGAAGGTAATTCCTCTTCCTTCTCGCTCTCCGTGTTGACTTCTGCAAAACGGCCAACTTTTCTTCACTGCCGGGCTTTCGTCGCGGGGTTTTCGGAAGGTTCTTAAATTGAGGGAAAACTGACGACTTGTCATAGAATCGCGTCACCATTTTTCTTGCACTTGCTGTAAAAATTGTCCTCGAGAGGTGCACTCGACGGTTTAAATTGTGTGTTGAAATATTTTATTTCCTGTAACATTTTCTATTTCCCATAGATATAATATAGTATAAAACAATTTTAACCATCAATTTCTTAGTAAATACTTTCTTATTTCTGCATGAATATCAAAAATCTAACATAAAAGTCGCTGAAGTATTTTCACAGTATAATGTCTGTGCAGCTCCAATGACTGTTTTCCACACGTTCATACAAACATTAAAGAGCATTCAAATAGGACTTTCCTAGCCATTAAATTTCTCAATAATTTTTTTTAATTTTAGGTGAATTTTTTGAGGTGCGCCAAATAATAGATGATGTTAGGAAGTACAGTAAATAACTCACATAGAAAATTCAGCAAAACAAACAAAAATAGCTAACATTGCTGGTATTTCAGCAAAATATTAAATAATATTGCGAACTTCAACAATAAACTGATAATATTAAATATTTTAGCGAAGACGTGAATAGTGTTAATGATCACGATATTATAATCTCATGATCACAGGTGTATTTTTCCACATTTTAATTATTCTCACAAACAAAAGTTCGTTATTTGGCTGTAAAATATTTAAACAACTGTAAAACGTCCAAAATATCGATGACGTTACTGAACGAAATAACTGGTGAGATGAACCACCATCCTTTTTACTTTGATCCGATAGTTGCGTTTCACCATCAATCTCCTCAAACTCCCGACCAAATTTACACTAAGCCACTGATATTAAAAAGAGCTGCAGCTGTATAAATTTGTTCCTAAAATACGTTTTATTTCAGGTCTCCTTGCTCTGGATCTGCGCACTGCCGACTCTTGCTCTTTACTGCGCTGCATTCGAAGACTACAAAGACGACAGCGAAGGCCTTGCGGAGGAAGGGCATCAGTTTGACGACCGGTATCCGGCTTTTCAAGGCACTGCCAGGGATCATCGTAGCGTTCCCAAGACTCTAGGAGATCTTCAAGACTCGCAGACAGCTGACACGAGTCACAGGCAATGGAGCACTAGAATAGACTCCAATAATGGGCCCAGGGCTTACCGAAGCAACTGGAGAACACTTGATGGCAGGTCCAAAGTCGCCAACTGGCGAAGTCCGAGCTTCGCTGATGAAGTTGAAACTGTAGGATTTGCAGCTTATGATGATGAGGATTACTATCATGATCTGGACGGCATATTAGACAGATCAGTTTACGACAACTTGAACTGGGATCTAAATTCTGATTACGATGCTCAGTATGAATATACAGTCCCTGTTTTGAGGAGTCAGCGAGGCAAAGATAGTTCTTTCACTAGAGCCTCGGGCGCTTTCATTCAACCTCAGCAAGATTTTCCCAATGTACGGCCTAATCATCCACGCCCGTGGAAAACGGTTATTAATACCTTCACTCCCACTCAGTCTCGTGAGAAAAATTTGAATGTGCATCAGAGCACAAGTTCTGCTTGGGCACCACCACAGTCCCAATTGCTTGCCTCAGCTCCAACTATCCCTGGGAGGATGAACTCTCCACCTAGAGTAAGGGGAGCAAACTTTGGTTCTAAATTTATAGTTCAAGATGTTGGTGATGGTATTTACACATCGCCATTCACATATCCCGCAAACTTCCCCAGTAATGATCGAAGTAAAAAGAAGAAAAAAAAGTTGAGCTCGAATCCGCTGATTAGGATGAGAGAGTTTCTTCTAGGCGGTTACGAGCAGCAAGATGATGAGGAAAAACAAAACGATGAACCAGAACAGTTGGGAAATAGCTTCTATTATTCAGTAGCACGAGAAAGAACCCTGAAGGATGAAAACACTTCTACCGATTCAGGAGGAAAAGCGAATATTTTACTCGTGCTCAATAAGGAAGGAGAAGATTCAATGTCCAAGAAATCATCCGTTTCAAAATTCCCCCAAGGCCGCCCATACTTCGATCCAAAGTCAGCAGCAAAGCCAATTGACTTCGATAAAACAGAGCAAGGAGAGCCATTAATTATAATCGACCTTGAGAAGGTCACGAAACTTGTCAAACAAGATGACTCTTCCGTTCGACCTGAAGGCGATAGGAAGTCTACAGATGAAAAAAAGCCAATCCCAGAAAACACAAGGAAGCCATTAGAAAATATCGACTACACTGTACCCGTTCTTCCTCCGCGTTTACCCCACATTGAAGATTATTACGGATCTCTTGGAAACAATGACGTACTTCTTTTCTCACCACCGACTTCTGACAATTCTGATAGTGTTCAAAATTTACAAGATGATATGTTAGGTCCATTCTTAAATCCATTTATGTACTCGGATGAGCTGCATGACTACAATCTAAATGATGACTTTAGCCCAGATGCTTACCCTCATCAACCAACATCTGATTTAATTTCTGTCAGTCCACACATGCCCTTCCGTAAAAACGTTTTGTTCAATCAACGCCCCCCTTATTCTTCAGGTCTCCGGCGCGTCCACGCTACTCAACCCAAGAAAATTAAAATTGTCAAAACGAGCGTCAGACCCACGTTTCCACGTAAACCTCCGAGGCCTTACGGTTACCCTCAAACACATTTGCTTTATCCTCCTCTTCCAGTAACAAAGCCATATGCCCCAGTTCATAATCCTCCTCACTACGGTCACCATGGACACGGACAAAAGCCTCTCTTCAAACCCCCATATTTGCATCACAAAGACCCTCATGGCTCTGGACAGGCACACAAGCACTATAATAAAGGAAGTTCACTGATCATTCTAGAAAATACATTCCCCAAAGGGGAAAGTTATTTCCCTAAAAAACCAGGCGTTTACAATTACGAGCACGAGTCATTAGGCATTTCTCCTTACGGTCACAATACTTACGTTAAGGAGTTCAGTCACTTTTTACCTAAGGATGATAATAAAGACATCCTGCTGGAATACGAAGCTAATAAGAAAGAAGATATCAAAGGTGTGGCTCTTCTGATTGCACGAGGACATGAACAACAGAAGACTTTTCTTCCGTATGAGACTCATCCACCCCACAGTTCCAATTTACGCAGGCGGAATTTTGATGCTGTCAGTAACCCCAAAAATGACGCATCAACCTACTTTGCCAAGCTAGATTTTAAAAATAGAACCTCTATCGTTTCCTCTGAACAACTGTATCTAGAAAATGAAGCGAAACTGCTCGAAGTGGATTTGGGCCACCCCGACCAAATTTCCCGGGGCAGAAGAAGGAAAAAAATTCGAATTATCGAACCCGGCAGTTTCTCCTCTCTGGAAGAGTGGACTGAAGACTCATCGACAGTCATCAAATCAGGAGGAGGATCTATTCCGGAAGTTTCTGAGTAGGTGCAACAGCTAAAGAACTATATCCACCTCGGAAAGATTTTTTCTACCCCCACATTTTCAGTGCCTTGTTAAGATGTCTCAACCTCTTTATCAGAATTAGCAATCCCAGAGAGAAAATATGAGGTCCTGAGCAGAGAGTGAGGAAGGCCTTCTTTTTGTTGAAACAGAGTAGCTTTTCTGACTTGTTATGGACCATCTTTTTTTGGTTCACAGGTGTCCACTTCAGCACTTGGCTTTCTTCTACAACTTTTATCTTGCATCATGAACGTCCATCTTAACTCACTGTTTCTATGTGCAAGTTATCTTGCGTAGAAATACACCTCGTGCATAGATTTCACTTTCCTCTAACTCCATGCTAAATGGTGCCTTCATCCTTCCTGTCTTTGGAACACCTTTGTTGCGATTAGTGAAGCTCAAACTAACTTATCTAATTTAAACCATGGTGTTTCGAGGAACACTGGAACAACGTATTTTTTATTCGTTACAGTTATAGTTTATTATCCTTCTGAGTGTGTACCAGATACGCCGCGATTTCGAGGTGAAGACCAAACAGGTGCAATCACCAATGAATGCGACTGTGAATAAATTGCATAATCTGCAGTGTTGCGCTGCGTCCATGAGTATACGAGTACAGAATGTGCCTGCTGTGAGCTCTGCAAAGCGTACTGTGTTCTGTATACTATTAAGTAACAAAAAAGAAGTAAATGAAATAGTTTTTCCGGGTGGTAAAGTTTCCAATTTTCATGCGCTGTTCTTTTTGTACCTTCAAGTTACGGTGCACGTACATTACTTAATTGCAAAGTAGGCAGAAAATTGTGTGATTACGATTACAGGTACGCACTACAAGCAGTGTCCAGAGTTAACACGTTAGGGGTATTTATATCGAGCACATAATTGCGGTTAAAATTTGGATTGTTCGTTCCCCGTTTTTTTAGCAAACATCAGAAAATAAACATCGTTTCTTCATTTTTTTGTTTATTCATGCTCCCCTTCACCCAAGTAGGTTCTATGGCCTCCAAATGTTCATCAGTTCCTTTTTTGTGAATAAGCACGTCACTATTGCTGCATCACTATAATTTCATTCGTAAAATCAAGCCCAAATTAACCTTAGAAGCCTTTAAATTAAAAATTAAAAAGTGTTTCTGCACTACATGCGAGCACTTTAGATTTTTTATTTTAGCCTCTTGTTTTCTGCAATTGTAGATAAAGACATCATAGAAATAATGGCGTAAATAAAATTTCTTAAACGCTCGAATAGATCCATTAGCCTCTCATTCTCCCACAGAACAGAAAAGTCATTCTCGTGGGGGAAAATGGAAAAAGCAGAACCTTAAAACCGCCTAGGTCCTGAACTGTCGAGAACAAGCCTTCAGAAAAACACTCGAGAATAGTGGTCATAAAATTGACAAAGTGCGGTATTGGGCCAGGGCAGAGCTCGAGACTGTCTCCCTCATACGGAAGCAATTTTCCGGTTACCGTCGTAGTGTCTCTGAAGCGATGCGGGCTGTGGCGGCGGCCATCCGTGCTAGTCGCATGTCCAATCCTCCTTGAAAACCGTTTTATTTCAAGAAGAAGAAAGCCCTACCTTCTTCACGGTAAGAACTTCAATGAAGAATAGGAAAAAGAAAGACCTTCTTCCTTCTTCACGGAAAGAACTTCAATGAAGGGTAGAAAAACGAATTCCATGGTCAAAATGAGTCATATTTGTAAACGTAGAGAAGGATTCAAGCATAAAAACTCAGAAATCAACATAAGATTTTTCCTGTTCAAAGTGCTACTAGTTTACCTAGCTTTATTGGGAATCTCATGATGAAGAACTTCAAATTTAGTCAAGAAATTGCTAACGATTTCATGAGTAAAATTTTGAAATTACTTTTCCAGCATACACTATGGAAGTGGTGAAACGCTGCAAGTTTCTTAGACCGTCAAAACGTTACGTAGACAGCAGAAAAATGTTCTACAACAAAGTTTATATCGCAAGCTATATATGGTTTTGCACTCCGATTGTCTCAGATCACAAGACAATCACATCTGGACGATCATCACAAGCTTTTAATGACGATTATAAGCATTTAAGAAGTTCACATGTACTTAGAGACGCGTATTAACTCTTAGCTTCTATGACAAATTGTAGAGGATGGTTACTGATACTGGAGGTCACAGAATGATGATCACTGGTTCTGTTTGATGATCACTGATTCTGAGAGATAATCGCACATTCTACATAAAGATTATGGAATCTGAGAGGTGATCAAAGGCTCTGAGTGATTGGCAACCGATGATTGGCAGCCCAACAATTGGTAACCGATTATGTGTGATTATCTTAGCTCTAAGAGGTGATCACGGATTCTGAATGAGCATTGCTGATTATCAGAAATGATCATTGGTTCAGTGTCTATGGTTCTGAGTGATGATCATATGTACAATCAGCAGTACGTATGTATGCACATTGTACATACGCACTGCTGATCAGAGGCTGTGGGTGTTAAAAACAAGTTTAGAAATCAATAAAGCAATTTCAGCTTTACCTAGTCTCGATCCTTAGTGACACCTGGCAGCTGACGTGGGCGTGTAATACACTCGGTGACCATATAATTTGAATTTAAATTCGTACCATCACAAATTTCGAGCTGATACAATTATTACAGAATTTGTCGGCTCACTGCCGGCAACTAAGAGCAATGTTAAGCACTCACACTGGATATATACGAACTGTTGATAAAATGTATGAGGTTAATAATTCATTAATGGGCGTACCAATAATGCGTTTGGTTTCGAATTCGCAATACCGTATGGCTTCTTATAACCAAATTCTCGCTCTTATTTTGCATACATGGAGGCCTACAATTTATTTCACTTATATAGTGACTTTCCCAATCGGTCAGATTTCAAATCAGTCACCAAAACGGCATGATGATCAGAAGCGTCAGAAATTCCATTATAGAATATGCGATGGCATTCTAGTTCACTTTCAGAATCGTAGTTCAACAGCATTTAAGATATTGCTCCATTTCACTGGCGTACTTGTCATAAGAAATTCCAAGGAATTGAAATTGCATTTCTTTAACGCATCCAAGCGTTCTGTAGAAGAAACTACCACGTTCGCCGATCTTCCAGGCGCCTTTAATCTGCCAGACTGAGCCATGGAACGCGTCATCGAAATTGAGTCTTGGTAAGGATTATCAAGTTGGGCGCTGTTGTCCGCGGCAAAACTAATCGGATGAAGGCTCCGAGGGCGAGATGGTGTTGCTGTTCAGTCGCTCCATGCCACGAAATAACGCATTGCGCCTAAACTTTCAAAGAAGTTCCGCCCGTCGAGAAATTGTTCAGACATTTTTGAGAGGGTTGTGCATAAAGTATTCAATGCATGCAATTGTCAGTGTTATGCAGTTTACAAAATATTCATCACGTATGATTGCCAATTATTTTGGGGTTCTAGGTGAAATTTTTCATTGGGTTGTCAATAATTTAGCAAATTGTTTCCGAAACTTTTCTTGCGTATGTTTGTTCATAATTTTAAAGTGGTCGTGTTTGTTTTCCGTGGAAACTTATAAGCTTGAATTGCGTTCAAAGCTGGAGAATTGTTTAGCTCTTCGAGTTTCTTGACACACTATATGGGCAGGTACGCCTTCCTACAGTTCTTGTAGTTTCTGTTGGAAGCTGAAGAATGTTGTTTTAGGGAACAACGTGAAATTCTGAAGACTACGCAGAGTATTCTCATTATCATGAGCTATGTATTATTTACCTCTAGTCTGAATCATCAGTGTTCACAGGTTGATGAAAATAGAGAATAATACCCCTTTTCGCCAACGATACTGACTGATGGGATTACTGGCTTACATCACAATTCAGTGAAGCTTGTGAGTCGCGCTAGAATGAACTGTGTATTTTACTTACAAAATGAAGTCGGAGTTGAATCTGCTTCAAAAGTGGGGCAAGAGAGCACAACTCAATCATGCGGAAAAGAAATTACTAGGACGGAATGACACTTGAGATCTTTTCAATCAATCGAAAAGGAAAACTTTGAAAGTATCTTGGAATTCAAATAAGGTGGATTCTCAACGCCTGCACTAGCACTGCAAAATTTTCCACATAAGTCTAAAAACCTTTCGTTGCAATTCTACTCAGTCTCTCTCTCACGGGCTTTGAATGAAGATTCAAGAAGAATGCATAAAATAGTTATTTTCAAATACGACCTTTCTAGAAAGGAAACAGACTGAAACGACCTTGACGATCTCATCACATAAAACACAATATTTATATTATTAATTTTCTTGAAACGTCTGATGCTGAAAGTTTTGTTCCATTATCGAAGTCTCTGCAATAGGACTTTACAAACTGAAGAAGAGCAATGGGCGATGCATAAATCTGATGGGAGTGCTGTACGATCAGTGTTATGCTGTACATTTGCATAATTTTCTCTTACAGCTAAATTGAGCTGAAGAATCACGCGAGTAAAAAAATTGCATTCATATTTCTGTAATTACGTATACAAATGCATGTTACTCTCACACAAATGTACTTGAAGATATTTAAGAAAGTATGACCTAAACTTTATCTCAGATATAAAAATTTTCCTGGTTTTTAAGTCATCCATTACTAAACACTGTAGATATTCCGGTACACCGGATATCTCGGCATCGTTTATTATGATTTAAACTGGTCCGACAACGGAGATCAGTTCTGGTAACATAGTTCTCAAGTGCATTTGACAGAACAAAAAAATCACAGAACTAAACGCCGCCTACGCAGACGTATTAAAAGCTTCCCTTGAACGCGGTGACATCAAAAATCGAAAGCGACTGTGCTGCAGAACGAAGAAAGAATAAATTAGGCCTTTGTTCGTTTTTAACTTCTGTTCAAGCTTGGTGAGTGGGTAGTTGCTTCCTTTAGAGTGGATAATTTTAGTAAAATTTTAATTGCTCAGAAACATACATAAATGTGTTTTTTCCTCTAATAATGTATTAATTGTTTAAGGATGTTCATTCCTCTGGGAGATGCAACTTTTGTATTTGTGGGAATTAACAGTTTACCAGGGTGAAGATGTTAAATCTCTTATATATAGCTGTAAGTTAGAAAGGTTTTCCTTTTGTTGAAATAGAATAAGTTTTTCTGCTTGTTTGGTCGTTTTGTGACTGACCATCTTTTTGCAGTTCACTGTTGTCTTTTTTTCAGCCCCCTATCCTTAAAATTTTGTCTTTTCCTAAACACCTTTCAATCTTGCTTTTTCTATCCTAGAGATCCTGTTGGGGAATGCACTTATGCATAGATTCCTCTTCCCTTAAATTCCAAACTAAATGGTGCCTTTCTTTTTGTTCTCCAGGAAATACATTTTACGCTGTTAGGGAAGATTGAACGAAGCGCCAATCAAATCACACTTTTGGTCTATATCGAATTTAATGTTGTCAACGATTTTTATAATTTCATATCCACATTTAGGTAATTGGAGACATTTTAATACGTTTTACATGAATGACATTGTGCTCGCAAATGCTTAGTTTGCGAGATATAGCATAAATAACGTTCAGGTAAGAATAGCATTAACTGTAGTTTCGATATGGCTCTTGCGGGATAAGGCAATATTGAATTAAATGTTATCAACGAATTTTTAATTTCATTACGAAATTTAGGTAATTAGACATTTTATGACGTTTTACATGCATGACATTGTGCTCGCAAATGCTTTGTTTTCAAGATATTTAACTTTGAAGTTATAGGAAAGTCGTATAAAGAAATGAACAAACGGGCACGTAGATAAGCTGAAATACGGTGTTGACATTACGATAGCTGAGGTTAGATTACGTAAAGTTAGATTAGTTAAATAAAATAACCTAAGTAAACCTAAAATAACTTAACTTAGCCATACCGATACCGATGGGTTTTTTCCCGACGAAGTGACTGCGCATGTTCCGTGTCCGCCATCCACCGGATGAGCCGTATCGAAACTGCCGTAAATGCTATTCTTACCTGAACGTTATTTATGCCATATCTCGAAAACTAAGCATTTGCGAGCACTATATCATTCATGTGAAACGTCTTCAAATCTACCATATAACTTATATTTGAAAACGAAATTATTAAAATAATTGACAGCACTAAATTCAATATTGACCACAGTTTTTCTAGGATGTTTAATTTTTTTTAAATCTTATAGCTTATTTGTTATCTTCAATTTTGGAGAAGAAAATTTAAAATCAGATTTTTCCACTTTCTGTTGTTAAAAATTTGTTACAATGAATCAGACTACCTCTTGAGCTCATTAATTTCACAGATGAAATTGTCATTAATATTTCGATAATAGCTTCCTGTGAAACAAAGTTAAAACCAAAATTTTATTTAATTTCTCAAGCTTCACAAAAGCTCCTGATAAAACAGCATTAAGGACATGTCCTATGCTGTGGAACATCCATTGGCATCCATGGTAGTGCTGGCTTGAATAAAAATTTATAATCAAAAACATTTTCGAGGGTGATACTTTTCTGGGACAGGATCAACATTAAATGGAAGTAAAACAATTTTCAGTAGACTACCGACTCAAGCAAAGCTGCATTTCTGCTTAGCCATTGCTCTCTGATCTCGAAAAACTATCTGCAGAAAGTAGTCAGTCTTGCATTTTTTATTGTTGGTAAATGTTAACATAAGTCTTTTAGTCCAGGCTTGCATTAAGACGTTGACTTCGTATTGAAGCATATGTGTACCACTAGGCAAATTGCTCATTTGCATACCGACATAAATGAATAGCATTTCAAGTACTGTATTTCTCTACCTTTATGATTTATTATATTTTAGCGTACAAGATTAAATATTAGCGTGCAATTATAATTTTCACACGTTTTAGAAAGGTGAGAATGGATTTGAGTAATGTAATTGGTTTTTCAATTTTGCTGAAAACTTGAAAAATTTTCAGCCGTAAAACGTCAAGGCGTTAATGTAAACCTTTATTCCCAACTTCAGTGGAACGTCTACCCAGAGTTCCGAAAACTCCTGAATTTTTTATTGCTTCATTCGCTAGAGATATGCTTACTTCACAAGCTGTAAAATTTTCTAAACCATCACAAGTGAGGGAATGGGGGGGAGGGGTCCAATCAGCAGCCAGCGCCGACCAGCAAGTGGATGTGCCACGCACATGAAAATTTTTTTTTTGTTTGTTTTTATTGCTCTATTCAATACAGAAGTCCTTATTTTACAAGCTAGAGAAGGTTCAGAACGTTCTGTGCTATATGAGAGGAGGAAACGAGGGGGGAAGGGAGTGGATTCGAATGCAGCTGCTAGCGCCGGACAGTCACTGCATTAGACATGAACCAGAAATATTTGGATTTTGTTTTGTTGGTCCATTCGACTCAGAACTCCTTTTAGTTTAAAATCCAAAGCAGCCCATAGACGATCAATTTAATTATCAATATCATTGAATCGATATATTGTTGAGATTTTTTGTTTTTCACAAATGGCGTCAATCTTTCCATCAATGTAATTGATGAAAATCAGTCATTTGCTCTGCGGACGCCTTACGTGATGGTCGAAGTAGAAATTACCATTGTAGCGCTCGCCTTGGCACTTTCATCTCTTAGAAAGTCTCCGCGTAAACAGAGATTTTCCGTGGGCCAAAAACTGGCGCAGGGATCGTGGCAGAATATTCGGAACCGACGCATTGCTCAAGGAATTTCGTGCAAATGAGCCAGAAGATTTTAAGAACTATCTTCGAATGGACACTACATCATTTGATGAACTGTTGCATCTGGTCCCTCCATAAAAAGTGCCAAGTACAAAGTACTGAAAAGTACCAAGTTTTTACTTTTCAACATAATTTAAACAAGCAGGTAAACAATTATAAATAAGATTACTTAACTACATTCAAATAATAATAATATAAGAAGACAAAAAGTACCTGATATTTGTAGAAGCGTCCTCCAGCATGCAAAAAATACCAGATCTGTGTGTACACAAAAATGAAATTCCAAGTATTCCCAGGTTTATACACCACGACTTCCAGAGCTAAGAATGAAATATTGACGAATCATCGATAAAAAATCAAACTGATTTGATTGCGTCAATACATTGAGTCAATTATTTGACGGTCGTCAATCAAGCTCACAGACGATCAATTAAATTTTCAATATTCATCATTGTCAATTATATTAAATATTAAATTGATCGTCTATGAGCAGCTTAACAAAGATACACAACGCTCTTTACTCCGTGAGAGGGGGAAACGGAAGGGGGAAGGGAAGGAGCTCGTCGAGGAGGACGCCGCAGCGTGCGCTCCTGGAGCGGTGATATGGATCTGTGATACCACTTGTGGTACCGGTTCCTTCAAGGAACCACAAAAACTTACAAGAAAAGATATTCATATGTTTAGATGGTTTTCAGAACACCAACCGCGTCAATTATTCCAAGCAATATGGCTTGCAAATGAAAAAATTAAAAGCGGTAGAAAAATGAGCTTCCTGAACAGTTGAAGGTGAAAAAATAGGGTATTTTTAAAAGCTATCTCCTAGAAAAGTTTTTATCGTAAGAGCAATAATTTAGGTCTCATTGAATGCGCAAAGAGTTGCTGCATGGCTGGACGTGGGTTTGTTGTGAAATTCACAGTAATTTTTTAGTTACATTAAAAAAAATCTACAAAATTATGCAGGATTTTTAAAAAAAACATTAGAAATTCCAAAACTTTCATAAAGACAAACCCACGTCCAGCCATGTAGCAACTCTTTGCGCATTCAATGAGGCCTAAATCATTGCTCTACGATAATAACTTTCGGCGGAGATAGCTTTTGAAAGTACCCTATTTTTTCACCCATTTTCCCCCATTATCTCCGTAATTATTTCGAAATTGGGAAAAGTCTGAGTTACGACCCCTATAACTTTTTAAAAATACATACGTATGCCAAATTTCATAGATCTAGATCCCATCCAACAAACGTGACAGCCATTTTCTTGATTCTGGTAGACGTCCTCCTTCAATCAGGGCAGTTAAGGGTTGAAGCTCACTTTTGAGATGAAGCCTTGTATGTCATGTTTCTTGTTTCTTCGCACATCTTTTATTGTTCCTCGAGCATTCTCGTCAAAATCGCTTAAGTATGCTACAAAAGCAAGAGAATTTTTAACTGGGTTACCTAAGCTATTTTACTTTAACTAAAATACTTTAGAACAATCGTGTTGCAGAATTTTTAGCCTTGAAGCAAATGATCACCAAGGAGAGGAAATGTACTCTCTTATTAAGAAAATCTAAAGTTGAAGAAAAAATATAACCACTGTTAAGAGAATTTTTTTAATCCCAACAATTATTGGTAATTGTCATTGTGGGATTTCAAATCGTGGACATGTTTCCAGCGTAACTCTAATACAATGATTGTGAACCAGAGTTTCAGCAATGAAGGAGCATTGAAATGAATAATTTTCTAGTTTGATTGTATCTAACATTTTCAAACTGTAAGAAATAGCTTTTTGTCAGTACTAGATACTGTTACTTGCTACGGACCTAATTTACGGGAATTCTTAAACTTTTTAGTATCAATTACGCATGAAGAAAACTGAAGAATTGATTGAAATAGAAAACTCAAAAATAAATCACACCTAAAAATGATGCGTAACCAGCAAGCCCCAATGTTGCACAATTTTTTTTCTGCATCACCATGACCAACAACTTTTTATCATGTTTTTTTATATATATCGATTTGGAGTTTAGGTAGATTTAAAATCTGGACATGCATTAATACCCTCATGAATGTTTGTTAGGACTGCACCGCACACAGATTCGAATAGAGATTACAAAAAAAATTCGAATTTACCTCGCTATCGCTTCAACACTTCTATAGAAACTACGGCATGAATCATTGATGTCTTATTTGGATCATCGCCTATCGTAACCTGTACTGAGCTAGTATGATAAAATATTGTTGGTGTTAAAACCGCATTTTTACAATTTTGAAATCAAAACAATTACTGACCATGGTAGAGACTGAATTCATACATCTAAAGGACGTTTTCTCGAGATGTCTCATATCATACTTGCTCGAACATTGCTGACATTTTGTTGAACGACCAAGGAATTTGACTCCTGAAACTCACAACTGCTCAAATCAGTTCTGATGTCACTGCGGTGGCAATGCTTAAAATTGGATTAACAATAATACTTGAAATAATCCACATCGTTGCTTTATGGTTGCGGGCACCTTATTCATTATTTTTAAATTAAAACGAACCATAACCTAACTTGCCTAACCTAGCCCATCCTATTCTAACTTAACCTAACTTATGGTCTGTGTTTTAACTTTATCCAAATCGTAACCATGCAATCACATATTTCGCTCTTAAGCATATGGGCAAAAAAAGTAATTAAATTTTGGCATTTGTTTTTTTTTGTCACTAGGAGCTCGACGGCAAAGTGAGCATGGGCAGAAGAGCCAATGTAGGAAATTTTGGCGCAGTGGATGCCTTGACTACGTATTGGTACATATTTGTACCACAAAGTAAATTGCTCATTTACGTACTGGGATATACAAATAACATTTCAACTATTTTGCTACCTTTTACGAAATAAATTTTAGAGTGTAAAGTAACATTATGGTTCAATCGTATTCTTTACACTTTTTAGAAAGGTAACAATGTATTAGAACAGTAAAGCCGGTTTTTCAATACGATTTCTTCTAACCTAACGAAACTGACCGTAGCAACAGCACAACCGCAGTCAACGTGTTTACCCGCTCACTGCCGATTTACCACTAGGTAAATTGCTCATTTACGTATCGGTGTGAATGATCAGCATTTCAATTATTCCAAAATTGTTTTTCAAAAGAGGTTTAAGCATACGAGGTGAAATATCATCATGCTATTACATTTTCATACTTCTTAAGAAAGACGCAACTTTTTTTTCGAGCAGTAAAGTCGTTTTTTAAACTCTACTGCCTTAAAACCTAACTTAACCGGCAGCGATCGTGTTAAATAGCTGAAGACGGAAACAATTCTCACCATCGTTCGTTTGGGGCCGACTATATTTTCAAGCTTTTTTCGAACACCAGTTTCCAGTTTCATTTTTGGTTTACTATCGACACCATAGAGCCATACTCAGCCTTCCCTGACCTAAACACACCTAATACTACTTTACAACATCAACTTTGTCTCAATTTTGATCTCTAAACGTCGTCATACACGAAATTTATTTATTTTAAATGAGTCAAACCCAGCCTTACTTAGCCTGACCTTACGGGCTCTCACCCTTGCTGTTCTATTTCAACCAAAAAATTAAAAAAAAAAGTGAATCGAGCAGAATATCGGGGCAGCTTATTCTAAGTAAATTTGCACATAAATTTAAGTTCGTTCTGCATGCAACATGCTTCCACGCGGGTGGTAATCCCACGACGGAAAATTTTGGTACTGTGGATATCAAAAGCAAAAAGGAAATAAAATATTAAAAACGATATTCTTGATATTGAACACTATTAGTTTCATGTAAAACTGGTCATCGCTCGCTCTCAAGGAATTATGAATATTTTCACGGAGAGGATCAGAAATTTATGCGCATGGCATAGTTTTCACTAATTGAAAATTCGTTGCCTTCTGGGAAATCACTGCTGGGAATCACAGCAAGAAGGCAACAGAAGGCAGACATTTTGCTCAACAGCTAAGCAAAATCTTTTCGCCTACATTCATAGTGTGTTTCATCATTATTGCTCATTTAACTGTAAATTCTTCAATACAATTTTTACTTATAAAGCAGATGCGTGAGATACAGAATTCCTCCACATGCGTCTCACTACAGAATTCTTCCTTTAAAACTGAACTCGTTATCGTAAATTCGGCCTCCAGAATTGGCGTCTGAATTCTATCTATTAAAAAAATGACCCACAGCCATACTCTCTTGTGTAACGTTGGGCTTGCTGCAAGAGTTTCATCAAAAATTTTCAGAACGAGTATTGAGAAAAACTATTGCTAAATGATGACCAAAGGTTTAAATTTCATGCACTTCTTTTTAGAAGTGAGTAATCAGCGAGCATTTCTGTGCGGTAAGCTACGAACAAAATACTAGCACCTTCTCCGTTGAAGCGTGGTTTCTCTTTAACATAACCGAAATCTGGAAAGCTTCGCAGCATCATCATTCCATTGATTGTGCTTGTAAAATTAGGGCTCTGAAAGAAATACTATAGAGCATCTGCTTCCCTTACATCGGTACAGTTTCAGCACCAATAAAGGATCGGCATGTTTGAGTTAACACTCGGTTGTACATAGTGAAAAACTACTTGCTTAGCCATAAATTTCTGTAAATATCTCATAAATCCCTTATGAAATTCGCCCAATATATGCAAGTTGAATTTTCTAGTTTTCCTAGGGTGAACTGAGCTGAGAATGACTTTGAAACAGTATTTTTCAATTCTCAAGTCATTTCTAGTGAGAAACCAGCGAATTTCGAACATATTTATTTTAACGAAATTTTTGGCAAAAACGTAAAAAACACTTACGATATTTATTGACTTTTTCAGTCATTGTTTCCAAAATCAATGAAACTCTTTGACAACTTCAATATTTGGATGTACATCACGAAGAACTACACGTTTGTCCAAAAATTCTTATAAACACCTCATAAATCACTATACCCTTTTGATATTTTTTGATTTTTTCAGTCATTGTTTCCAAAATCAATGAAACTCTTTGACAACTTTAATATTTGGTTGTACATCAAGAAATTCTACTTATTTGACCAGAAATTCTTATAAACACCTCATAAATCACTATACCCTTACGATATTTTTTACTTTTTCAGTCATGGTTTCCGAAATCAATGAATTTCTTTGACAACTTCAATACTCGGTTGTACATCGTGAAAAACTATTTAATTGACCAGAAATTTCTGTAAACATTTCATAAGTCCCTTTTGAAATTCCGCCCAAATATACAAGTTGAATTTTGCTGTTCTCCTAGGGCGAACTGAGCTGGGAATGACTTTGAAACGGTGTTTTCCTATTCTCAAGTCATTTCTAGTGAGAAACCAGAGAATTTCGAACATTTTTATTTCGCAAAATTTTTGGCAAAAAACGTAAGGGTCGTAGTTCCGAGATTTTCAGAATTTTCCCAGAAAGAAGTTCAGATTTGTTTACTTCTGGGGAGAGAAATTTGGTCTAATTGTGTATCTTTAGGAGCAACCCATACGATATTTTTTGACTTTTTCAGTCTTTGTTTCTAAAATCAATGAAACTCTTTGACAACTGCAATGTTTGATTGTACATCAGGAAATCCTACTTATTTGACCAGAAATTCTTATAAACATCCCATAAATCACTATACCCTTTTGATATTTTTTAACTTCTTCAGGCATTGTTTCCAAAATCAATGAAACTCTATGACAACTTCAATATTTGGTTGTACATCAGGAAAAACTGCTTATTTGACCAGAAATGTCTGTAAACAGCTCATAAATCCCGTTTGAGATTCCGTTCAAATATGCAAGTTGAATTTTGCTGTTTTCCAATGGTGAACTGAGCTGGGAATGACTTTGAAACGGTATTTTCCAATTCTCAAGTCATTTCTATTGAGAAACCAGAGAATTTCGAACATTTTTATTTCGCGAAAT
>JACJUY010002379.1:18878-38527 GCA_014220935.1 Platorchestia sp. MABIK | reverse complement strand
TTTTGACAAAAAACGTAAGGGTTACCATCTTACGATATTTTTTTACTTTTCCTTTCATTGTTTCCAAAATCAATGAAACTCTTTGACAACTTCAATATTTGATTGTACATCAGGAAAAACTATTTATTTGACCAAAATTTTTATAAACACCTCATAAATCACCATACCCTTGTGATATTTTTTGACTTTTTCAGTCATGGTTTCCAAAATCAATGAAACTCTTCGACAACTTTAAAGAATAGAAAGAGAATTAGATTTGTTGGCATATAACATGGACTCTCTTGTCAATGGTTTAGGAGGATATTCTATGAATATCCTTGAGGAGGACATGAGAAAATTTTCGAATTCTTTGATATTGACTTTTATATTGATGCTGATGAATGTGTGGTGTCGTAGAATGTACGATTACAGAAGTATTCAACGGTATACAGGAAAGTTTAGTAGCTCTAGGAAGAATACTAAGGGCTGTGTTGCAAAACTCAGGCCTAAACATAATTATCAAGACCTTGCAAGCAGCGTAGGAAAATTCAAATAAATGCAAATGAGGGTATATGAGGAAACTCAAACTTTTGCACATACTTTAATTATTGAAAGTACTGCAGGTGCAGATTTCAGAAAGACGAATTTGACAGAAGTCGTGATAAAGACCTATAGCTGTGGTATCACAAGAAAATTTAAAGTAATCAGTCCTAAATAAGTAGCGACTACGAGTTTGTTAATAGGTCCTTAACTCTGTTCTAAAATGGTCAGATCCAATTTGTGGCTCTCATAATCACGAGTTTTAGGTTCATCTCTGATGAAATTCTAGACGTCCAAAACCTTGGCTATAACTCATGTTTGCAGTTCCTCTGATAAGTTCATTTTTCTCTGCATGGACTTCACGCTTAAACCAACTTGATTAAGAGCATGAGAGTATATGCACATTCTACTTATGAATGTTAATCTCACCATTGGTAAATCAGCTGAGATGCTTTCTCACTATTATAGCGTTGAAACACTGATGTTCTAATTGAAATCTCGTGTATGAACCGGTAGCACATGTTGCTTTCGTTCCTAAAACTGTTCATCTCTCGCATAACCGAACCGTCAGATCATTGTTCGCTTCATAAAATTAAAGCGCTTTATAAAATCGTGGTTATAGTTGCATTCTCTTGATCCTTAGTATACTGAGGATGCTTTCAAACTCAATTATTGCAGCAATATTGTCACTGTAGAAACTAACATCGCCAATGCTATGTGTTGTCGACAAACAAACTAATACAATCAAATCATGTGTGACAGCCACACAATAACGTGCCCCATAATGTCATTAATGATTACTCGTTATAGCAGACAAAGGAGCAACGAAACAAAGGATGTTTTTAGTCTTTACAGCTAAAATATATTAGTAACGAACACTTATTCACTCCGGCAAATTTGTGCAGGCGTTCCTGTTCTAAAAATCTAAGATAGGTTGGTAGTCATGAATTATTAATAATAAGTAATCACATTTGTAAAATGCTGATTTAAAAAATATCTTCTTGTTTTTTGCTTGATCTGTCTTATTTATCAGATAATTACTAACCTTGCACGGACCTCTGTAATGTTGCTATCCTCTCTCTGCCCATCTGCTGCACACCTGCGTCGTAAACACTGCCCTCTCACCTTATCTTTATTTGGGCTGCGGCACACGGCTAGGTCTCTCACTGCTAAAAATATATACACGTGCTCATAAATTTATGCCAAGCTCTGAAAGACTTCACAAATATGTGATGCACATCTTGAGTACAAACGTACGTTGAGAAAATAAGCGAGGATTATGAGTAGAGTTAATCAGCGTAACTGGAGTTCCGAGATTTTTAGAATTTTTCCAGAAAGAAGTTAAGATTTGTTTACTTCTGTGGAGAGAAATTTGGTCTAATTGTGTCTCTTTAGAGGCAAATTTATGGTATGTAGCATCATAAAGAAACCACAAATTGAATGAAAATTTCTACAGGCGAAACACATGAAAGTATTTGAAATTAATTTACACAGGGAACATTCTATAACTCGAATTTTTGTGTGATTTACAGTTCAATAAAAATCCTGTAATTGAGGAATCAAAAAATGTTATTTTCGATTCAGGTTTTCGATGTACCAGACCAGCGTCACAAAACAAAAAAATACTACTTAAGCAGATGCAAACACATTTTTCAGTTGTTCTGCCTCAAAGGTTCAGCTGGTGACGGTACTTGCGAAAGAAGGAAAGAAAAACCGTTTATTTCCAAAACAAATTATAAAATCAGATGGATTACAACATATTGGAACAACAGACCAAGTCTGAACTCACCTCGCTACCTTGGCAGTATTTTATAAGAGTAGGAGTATCATTTCAGCTTGTCTAATCCGAGCTCGATATTCAAACAGGACGATGCTAGCACCACGGACGCGCTCTTCTGACCGTCAACTGGCAGAAGCAGCATCAAATAAAACTTCTAAGAAAAATAGCTGCCCTCATGAAAACAACTTTCTAATTCTTTTTTCGTTCATGTAGAACAAAGAGTAGAGCATATACTTGCCATTTTGTCTACGTATTTCTCCTGTACGTTATCATCAACTCACAAAGTCATAGAATGACCAACCATAGAACGACCATCACTGAATTTATGACCTTTGCACTGTTCTGTCGGTCGCTGTGAGAGTGCACGTTGACAGTCTTGCTAAGCAATGCTGAGAAATGCCTCAAAATTTTGTATTTTTAGGCATCGTCCGCAGTTAAGTTTGAAATAAAATTTTGTTTAGAAGTGTCTCCTCAGGTGGCATAGGGTAGATAATTGGCTACAGCTAAGTTTGTCCATCTTATGCCATAAGAACCGACTCCTCCAGAGTGATACTAGCTGTTGAGTTACTTTAGCTATTGCTAGACTTTTAGTGCTGCTAGCGTTCATGCTGACTTCGCTCCTTTCAGTTTTCGAACAGTATGTCTAATCCAATCTCTTCTTTGTATTCTCTTCCTCTTTTTTTTTGTAATTTGCTATTTCTATAGAAAGGATATTCTGGTGGGAACATACCTTGTGCTTCGGTTCCCCGTTTTCTACAATACAGTCATCAATAAGTGTTCTCTTTCATTCGCTCTCTTGAGATCGGCTTTGTTGTGGCTAGGGAGTCTTAGGCTTATTTAATTTTGATCTGCTAAGAAAAAATTTGAGTGCAATATCCTGCGAGCGCGGAAGTTATTAGGACTAACAATATGAGATATCCAATCAACATAAAGCTGCATTAATTTTGATCATTATTCGTACTAAAGTCTCTCAACAGTTCATATTTTACTGTCGAACATTCTATAATAAAATAGTTAATTATTTCAATATCAAGTACGAGCGCTCGAGTATCAGATTTAATTCAGTAGAAAAAGGAATACAAAATATGCTAATGCTTCGTGAGGGCCTTTCTTAGTTTACTTCAACAGTCACCTATAATTTGCAGTGGGGAGCAGAATAATACACGTTGATTAAATCGCCAAATTTTTTATTTCAAGACCACGCACAATTACGAAAATTGGACTATATATATAAACAGTAGTATAAAAAGGTTAAAAGTTTATCTAACACCCAAAAATATTTAATAAAAAAAATAGATAGGAACATGGCTGCAACCGAGGCTATAGGAACACACAGTTGTGGACATATCTTTCGATTTTCCAAACCTTCATTATGGAGCTCGACAATACGTTCGCGATGGTCTTGGCTGATATCCTTATTCTTACCCGTGCTTACCACCTTTCAGAACGAGAGCTACTGTACCAATCACATGTTATCGAAGGTGGTGCTGACGAAATTTCGGTTGCCAAATAGTAAAATGTATTCGAATATTCTGAAATAATCCTACAATAATTTTAATGTATAATATCGAGAAAAAAGTCGGGTATTGTAAGATATTGTAAACTGTTGTTCACGTATAAATTATACATGTTTCCATATATTTTTTCTATTAAATATTTGTGGGTTTTAGATGTATTATTAACCTTTTTATACTATTGTTTTTAAATAATCCAATTTTCGTAGTTGTACGCGGTTTAGAAATGTGAAATCTGACGATTTAATCAACGTGTTGTATTATTTTGTCCTCCACTGTATGTACTCGTCAGCTATACTAAAAATTCAGCACTTACGTACACCGCTAGCTGTACCCATTGTACACACCAGCTGTACCCGTTGTACACACCAGCTGTACCCATTGTACACACCAGCTGTACCCGTTGCGCACCCCAGCTGTTCCCATTGTAAACCTCAGCTGTACCCATTGTAAACCCAGCTGTACCCATTGTAAACCCAGCTGTACCCATTTTAAACCCCAGCTGTACCCATCATACACCCCAGCTGTACCAATTGTGCAGCATCAGCTGTACACATTGTACAGCACTAGCTGTGCCTGATGTACACTACCAACTGTACTCATTGTACAGCACCAGCTCTACCCATTGTACACGCCAGCTGTGCCCTTTGTATAGCACCAGCTGTGCCCGGCATGTGCAGCTCGCCCTGTTGAGCTGGCCAGTCTCATTTCCTTTTCCTCGAATTTTCCTTGCCGAGAATTCCCCTGTCAAACCCAGGACTCTGCCCAGCATCCCGGGGCGGTTGCTGGTGGGATGGTCCGGAAAGTTGCTGGTAAGGTTGTTTATGAGTTTGCTGGAAGATGCTGTTGGTGACTGTTTTTTCTTTTTTGTATTTTTTTATTGAGCTCGCCAATTAATTTGCTTGTAAATTCTTTGGTGAATTTGTTGATAAAAGTAACGAGGAGGTTGCTAGTTTGCATGGTTGCTTGAGTGCAAAATGACAGAATTGTGATAGGGAGTACGATTGAAGATTGAACGATTTCGGAGTGCGATCGAAGGGAGTTTTCCCAGAATTCTGTTGAATTTTCTCTCCCGCTGAGATCGGCGTGATTAACTCTCATGTTTCACTAAGTGAAGGCAAGAGACAAATAGGAAATTAATCTAAGAACACGGCAAATTGACGCACGTAAGTGCACTCTTCTCTCGCGTTAATTCAGCTCATTTGCAGCTGTCAGTTGAACATGCGCCAACTTCACGTTTTGCTGAAGCACTGCCAAGTTATACTTCTTAGGCATTAATTAACTCGCCTGACTTAATTAGTCTCTTTTGCAGAGTTTATGTCGGGGCGGCGGCCGTGCCGGCGCCTCGCTCTCTGGGGGCGACCGAGCCGCCCCCGCCTCGGTGGTGCCTTGCTGCTCTGTGTTTCTGCAGAGGGCAACTCCATGTCGGCTTTTTCGTGTTGGGCATAAAGAGTGTCAATGATTTGTTTATTGTTTTGAAGGGTATCATAGTCTGTAGTTTTTATACTGAAGTCACAAATAAACTTCCATGATTTTGTTGAAAATATTAAATGTGGATGAAAATAATCTTAGTCGCTTTGGTGCCTTGCTGTTCTGCGTTTCTGCAGAGGGCAACTCTATGTCGGCTTTTTCGTGTTAGGCATATAGGAGCGTCAATGATTTTTTCATTGTTTTAAAGGGTATTGTTGAGCTTTTATATTGAAGTCACAAATAAACTTCCATGAGTTTGTTGATTACATTACTGGTGATGAAACGAATCTTTGTCTCATTGGTGCCTCGCTTTTCTGCATTTCTGTAGTCTGTGCTGAGCAGATGGCCAACTCCATGTCGAATTTTTCCGGGTAAGCATAAAGGAGTATCAGTGATTCGTTGTCTTAAGAGTTTCACATGGTCAGGAGTTTTTAAAATAGTCGCAAATAAACTTAAATGATTTTTTTTATTATATTGTTGGTGATGAAAATAATCTTCGCCTCTATGAAAAATGACAAATTGTTCGAGGGCATGCGTAACGTTCTTCATTGAATGGACTATATGAGAATAGATTTTGCAGTTATTTCACTGCATAAAGTGATGCAGCAGCCATGTATTTTGGATTGGGGTTAGCCCATGAAATTTAACTTTGCAACTCCTAAATCTGATAACAATGTTCAGGACATTGGCATGAACTTTACTAATTCCTTAATTCAAGAGCGCAACCTAAAATTACACTCGTTCTTCGAGTTACATGTCATCATCTTATGCAAATTTAAACTTGCGCAGATGAAAATCTGACCCAGTTATTCCCAGTTTTTCCATGGTTGAATCAAGTATCGTATTAGTTGAAAAAGTGAGACTGGTTTGTAATAGTTGAGTTAAAACTCGCGTTAAATAGCATTGTACTAGCACTGCGCAACTCAAGGGTCGACTGTTTGCTCAAATTGCGTGTTAATTTCTTTATAAACATTTGCCTGTACATTGAGTGCAGTAAATATCTGATGCATGGTCAAAAACTCACATACCATAGTTACATAACAGTAAAGTTTTCTTTAAATTGAGCACCTTTTTTGATTTTTGCATGCTGATTCAGCAGAATACAAAAGTAGGAAAACATTAATGCGATATCGACAGAAGTGCTGATTTATAGCTTTTAAAGTACCAATACATCCATAATATTAGGTTGAACGGGACGATAAATAGTCCTCGCAAATATGAGAAGGGTTTACGGACCAAAAATATTCTACAATTTTCTTGAAAAAATAGTCTACTTCGGCCGCGTACAACAGCGTACTACAGTAAATATCTGCAAGTTGCATGAAAATATATTATCGTTCAACGTTAATTTTGATTTTGTTAGATGTAGTAAACTTTTTTAGACTGTCGTATTACATTTTCCCGTGCTAAATTTAGTGTTTTATCATTTGTTTATGATTTGGTACCAAACCCTCAGAAAGATACAACTGTTATATCTATGCAATTAGCGTTCCCAGAGGGAATCTGTGATTCCCAGCTAAAGTATGCATTCTTTTTGTTGAATTAGAATGGATTTTTTGTTTGTTACGAACCGTTTTTTTCTGTTTACCACTGTCCGATTTTTCAGCACCTACCAACTTCTTCCTCTACGTTTATCATATTTCTAAAACTTCTTTCTCAGCTTAGTGTTTCTACACACCTTGCGCGTAGATTCCACGATTTTTTTTAAGTTCAGACTAAATGAGCCTTCCACCTTCCTCTCTTTGTAATTCCTTTGTTGCGGTTAGGATAGCTTTACCTTATTTCTTTAATCTAATCAATTCTGCGACCGAACATTTATTTAGCTTGCAAAAGCACACAAGATGTTAAATTTTCGCTTACTTCGCTGTTGTGAAACTATTGTAAATGAACGTTTGACAATGTATCGGATATTTCTTGCACCCACTACAGCATATTTTGCTATTATTATTCAAGTAAGACACGAGAGCTTCTAGGATAATTAATTCCTCATGAAAATTGATGCTGGTGCTGAGATGAGCAAGCCCAGCCCAGCGAACAGACGCTACTGCACTGTCGGGAACTGTGCACCTGTGGAATGTTAAATAAATGTATGCTGTATTCAAGCTCGAGCCTCATGATGCTGTATTAAGGAATGCTGGCCGCGTTGCTCTTCATCGCTAATTCTAAATGTTTACTCTCTTAGCCTTATTCATCCTACTGTATTTTCTCTACCCTATTCTTTACGTCGTACTCTTTCACCCCTATGCTTTAAGTCTTACTATCGCAACCCTATTCTGTACATCGCATACTCTCAAATCTTTTCTGTTTGTCGTACTCTCTCCAATCTTTTCTTTATGTCGTTCTCTTTCAACCCTATATTTTAAGTCTTACTATCTCAACTCTATTCTGTACATTGTATACTCTTGAATCTATTCTGTATGTCGTACTCTCTCAACCCTATTCTTTACGTCGTACTCTCTCGAATCTATTCTTTGTCATATTCTCTCTACCCTGTTCTTCATGTCGAACTCTCTAGGCCTTGCCAGCTCATTTTTCTCATTTTCTCTTACTCTTACTCGCTTGGTGATATCCTCGCGTGATAATATCCTCCCTCTGCATTACTCTCTGTCTAGACTTTCTCTGCAAAACTCCGCTTTACTTGGTTTGCTCGATATCTTTGGGGAGACAACCATTGTATTCATGGGAATTAGCACTCCTTGGGGAAATTTTGCTGTCCCGATTTGAAAGATAAGTGGTCCGTCCTTTTGTTGGAATAAAATAATTCTTTTATTTCACTACAGGTTTTCCTATTTTGGTTCGCTGTTTCCCATCTCCTCAGCGCTTGTTACTATATCAAACTTCCAGTCTTGCGGTTCCTAAGCAGTGCGTGGGACAAACCTCGTGCACAGATTCCCCGTTCCCTTAAATCCATTTTAAATGGTGCCTTCTTTCTTCCTTTCTTGTGAATTTCTTTCTTGTTAGGGAGGCACTAACTCATTATATAATATATACCATAGTTATAAAACAGTAAAAAAATTAAAATCTATTAGCTTTCCCAATTAGCCTTGCTCTCGTAACCACATTAACCTCAGGGGGATACAACTATTGTATCTATGGGAATTAGCGATCCCAGAGGGAAAAATGTGAGGGCCCGAGCAGAGAATTAGGTAGGCCTTCTTTTTGTTGGAATAAAAATGTTTTTTACTATGTTAAGGACCACCTTTTTCCGGTTCACTGCTGTCCTGTTTTTCAGCACCTCTGACTTTCTTCTTCAACTTTTATCTTATTTCATGAACTTCTTTCTCAAATTACTATTTCTATGCCCCTTCTATATAGATTGCTCATTCCCTAATCTCCATGCTAAATGGTGCCTTCCTCCTTCCTCTCTCCGATACGCTCTTTTTTTGTGGCGGTTAGGGAGGCTTAAACTAACTTACAATCTAATAATCCTAATCTTAACCACACTCATTTGGCCTTACTAGTGAAAGGATGGGGATGATTGAAACGAATAAAAATTGGAGGGTTAGAGCGTACTCCCGTGACATTTGGAGAACTTCCCTGATTTCTAGTGTAGAAGGGAACACGTCACGTTTCCAGTTACAATTAATTTATTAACCGCTTACTAATCATCAAGTTAATCTGAAGTTTCATTCTAATTCCTGTTTTTTAAACCCCTCGGGAGGATACAACTATTGTATCTATGGGAATTAGCACTCCCAGGGGGAAAATGTGTGAGGGCCCGACTTAGGTAGGCCTGCTTTTTGTTGAAATAAAATGTTTTTCGTTGTGGTTAGGACCACTTTTTTTCGGTTCACTGCTGTCCTGTTTTTCGGTGCCTACTACTTTCTTCTTCAACTTTTACCTGTTACATAAACTTCTTTCTCAACTTACTGTTTCTATGCTCCTTCTGCATAGATTCCCCATTCTCTTATCTCCCTACTAAATGGTGCCTTCCTCCCTCCTCTCTTCGAAATGCATTTTTTTAGAGGTTAGGGAGCCTTAAACTAACAACTAATCTAATGTAATCCTGTTTTTTAAAGTCCATGTAAATTTTATCGCTATAAGAATCTTTTAAATATGCTAAAATGTAATTGATATCACATCAATTCCGAAACAATTTGAGGGAGAAATTTAACAGATTTTGTTCGCTTAAATTTCACTTTCACTCGAACTGCGTCCTTTGTGTGTGCAGTGCCTCTCGAACGGGTAAAATTAACTGAGTTTAGCTTTTGGAATACCAGTCGATTCCATATTCCATAACTAACTGGTGTCTGTTTCAAAATATCGAATAATTCTTGAATTGATAAATCAAGCTGGGTGTAATTATCGTTGTTTAAACCTCGAAGGAGCACCGATCGTAAACGAAGCATAATTTTAGAAAAAGGTAGAAATTTAAAAATATTTTATTTCACTTACAGTTGAACCGCCAGTGGAATCCTCAGAGACTTGCCCTCCGGTCGGACTCGGAATATAAAACAATTACGGTCAGTCTCTTTTAGTTTTATTAATTTTAATGGGGAGCGAACTTTATTTTCTGGCTTTCTTTCAGGGCTATATCGGCACCGCGCCCAGCTTCATTTAAAACATAACCGACAGTCTATGACTTACCATGCACATTTAAATGCAATGCCGCCACTGCCGCTCGCTTCATTTCAAATATTGCGACTCGTGTTCGTGTCAAGCAGGCGGACGTTAGCCCGGATTATACGAAGTAATTAGAGCCTGCACATATTTGTCATACAGTATTACTGGCGCGCCAGCAGGGAAAATTCAACAGTTTTGGAGATTCCATTCCTAATTTTCTCATGAATATCGTGTTTACCTCCAACGCATGCGAGTTTGTTTATCTTTGCACTCGCTAAAATGTTCTGTTAAATATTTCGTAGCGAGACAAACTCGGTAACGATGCGCTTTTGTTAAACTCGATGTTAAGGTCAATATAGAAATTGGAGCCGACAAATAGAAAGGGATATTCTTTTCTAACAAATGGCTCGAAACCGGTGCCGGTTATAAATTGCATGAAACGTTTTCAAGTTACTTAGTATTTTATCATTTGCAACCACATCTAGTTGCATTTTGGAATTCGACTTCATTTGTTTTTACCGTAACCAGAGGTGGGCAGTAGCGCGTTACATTTTCAGTAGCTGTAGCAGCGCTACATTTTAAACAATGTTTCGGTAGCCACATATTTAAGTAGTCATTCGAAGTTTGGCCGCAAAAGCGCTACCGCGACTTCTCCATTATAGTGAGCCTTATTCCCTTTTCAAAATTTTCGAATTTCTATTCGAAGTTTCAGATGTAAATAAATTTTGCAAACAGGCATTTATTGTCCTGTACTCTATGAAAAATGAAACAGAATTTGTTTAAGTTCATTTTGAACCTTTTTAATAAAAGTGAACGATTCATATCTGTTTTCAAAACTGTGTGAAGAACTATATATTTATAAAAGAACCATATATAAACGAAAATCAAGAGTTCAACATGTTTGTAATCAATCCCCGACGCAATTGCAGTGACGAAAAACCAAATTCCGAGTGTTATTTTTATAGATTTTTCTCAACTAAAACATGCGGGGATATTTTTTAACTTTTCATTCAATATTTCCAAAAGCAATGAAATTTTTTGTCAACTTCAATACTCGGTTGCACATCACGAAATACTACTTCTTTGACCAGAAATTCGTATAAAAATTTGATGAAACTTTTATGAAATTCTGTTAGCTAGAGGCCTAAACCCGCAAGTTGAACTTGGGATTTTTCTTGAAGCGAATCAAGCTACGAATGACCTTAAAACCTCGTTTTCCAATTCCCAAGTAATTTCAAGTGAGAAATCAAATAAATTTCAACATTGTTATTGTGTGAAATTTTTGGTAAAAAGGTAAAGGTATACCCTTATGATATTTTTTCACCTTTTCATTCACTGTTGCCAAAAACAATGAAACTTTTGACTACTTCAGTACTCGTATGTGCATCAGGAAAAACCACTTGTTTGACCAGAAATTCTTATATCTCATGAAACTCTTATGGAATTCTGTTTGGAAAAGGTCAAAATCTGCAAGTTGAATTTCGGGGATTTTCCTTTGGCGAAGCCAGCTGAGAATAACCTCAGAACCGCGTTTTTCAATTCTTAAGTTATTTCTGGTGAAAAATCTGAACATTCAACATTTTTATTGCGCGAAATTTTTTGCAAAAAAACGTTAGATATTTTTTCATCCATTCATTCAATGTTGCCAAAAGCAGTGAAACCTTCGGACAACTTCAATACTCGGTTGTACATCATGAATAACTAATTTTACGAAATATTCATATGAAAATCTCATAAAGCATTAATGAAATTGTGTTAGGAATTGGTCTTAATCCACAAATTGAATTTCGGGTTTTTCCTGGGGCGAATTAACCTCAGAATAACCTTAAAACCGTGTTTTACAATTCTGAAGTAATTTCTCGTGAAAAATCGGAGAATACCCTTACGGTATTTTTCACCTTTTTATTTAATGTTTCTATAAGCAGTAAATACTGCATAAAGAACCTTATATACAAAATAACCGTATAGATTTAAACGGAAATAAAGTGTTCAACAGGTTTGTAACCTACCGCATATGCAGTTGTAGTGACGAAAAAACAAATTCCGAATAATTTCATAGATCAATGAACACGCAAGTTTTGAACAAAAATGAATTCTTTCAGTTTTTCCTTAAAGAAGAGTAGAATTTAAGCCGTTTCTTAAGTTTCGTCTTTTTCTTTTTTTTCATCACTTGGAGGCCCCAACTAAAAATATTTCAGGAATTTCGCGAAACAATTTTTGATTACTTACCTCCGATGACAAAGTCCTAATTATTATTATTATCAGTTGAGAGTGACATAGAGCTCACGGTATTCAATGTGGATAGAATGAAAAAGCCGGTTTCAGCATACAAGTTCATTTACAAGGGAACGCTAAGCGTTTACACTTCACATCTACGTAAATTCCAATGAACATAAATACACCACAGGCTCCCAAGGGCTACCTCAATCCCAGCCATAAAAACCTTAAAAAAATTATCAAGCACCTCAATAACAAAAAGTTAACATTCGTTAGGAATACTGCCTTTAAAATTCAGCGCCTTGAATTTCAACATAAAAATATTCGGAAAGTTTAACTTGAAAAAATTATTGTGGTCAAATAAGTTGAAACACCCTAGCATCACCACAGACGCGCGGACAATAAATCTGCAGCTGCATCCATTAATGTCTTGATGTGTGAAATTGATTTAAGTTCTTATCCATTCAGCCACATGTTCAGTAATTAAATACTGTACCAATATATATTACATTTAAGCTATTGTGCACGACAGTAGCAGGTAGGTAAGACACGAAGAGCATTCTTCACATCCGAGGACACATCGACACGAAGTGCAGCATTACAACGGCAAGATCATCGTTTAAGCGAAATTAGACATAAACGGATGAAATAATCAAATATCCGAACAAGAGGCTATAAAATATATCCATAATTTTCAGGGTTAGCCACTGTTAATGCAAGGTATTGATAGTTGAAGTACTAACGCAAATATCTTATCTTGACTCGTACAGCCTGCGAATGCTGGCAATCAGAGGTAAAAACTCAACGAGAATATTAAACGATGCAGAAAAAAAGGTAAAATGACTGTGGTGGGATAGAAGTCCTATGCCAGTAATCCCCGCGTCACAAAGGAGTAAAATGAAAGGGAATTTAAGAAAAATTCAACGCAAGTCATAAGTGAGCATTGTAACAATTGGGTGATTCAGAATATAATGCAAATCAAAACACGAATTCCTTAAAATATTGTAACGAGAAAAATTTACCAAGTGCTGGAGGATTATCTTCATTTACAGGTTTCCTGTTCAAATAGTGACCACGCTACACTTGCAGTATAGGTGGCAGAAAGCCAAAAAACGAGATGAATATGAGAAGAATGAAGTAGGCAGTATCGAAAACACTAGCAAGGAGAATGGACGGGAAAGCGAGGGATTTACAAAATGAAAGAAGAACCTATGTAACTACAAAATTAAAGTCCACGAGAATCCTGAAACGAGAGCCCCTAATGCTGAGGTGAGTAGCGAGAATCAGAACCGAGGAGTGACAATTCTTTGACACTGACAAGGAAAACGTCAACAACCCACAGGGGCGAAGTTCGAGAATCATACAGATGCCCCGAAGTGCTTACGTCTAATTCATTCCTCTGATTGATCCTTGAGGAACAAAGTGCAGTACGAAAAATAGTTGAAAATATAAAGCTCGATAAATCCGAGTGTTCTCAAAATTTCATTGACATGAACATTGTGCACAAACCAACATCGAGGCTAACAGTTCTGCAGCACCGAACATACCGGTGATATAGAAAATTTGAATTGAGAAACAAATTGATACAGTAATCCGCACGCAGCGTAAAAAGTTGAAAATGAGTTAGAGAAATAGCTAGAATCTTATTTCTCCTACATTCCAGGAGCTACCAAGAGTGCTACGAAAAGGACGTGGTCCTGCCATCGTACTCAAAAGCTGCGCGGCTCTATTTGCCGATCCCATTTTCATAGGCATGAGTTATGGATCTGTCAGTGCTCAGCGAACCAAGGTCACTGGAACTCTTCAGACATTTTTACACGAATTAATCGAACATGATTTTAGACCGGCTCAGAAGCACCACACTAAAGCAATACTTCAGTTTACCAACGCTACTACAATTGGTGGTCACTAGAATGCGCTAGGAGCCCACAGCTCTGGTCTAGCTACAACTCTACGTACTTAGTAAATGCCATCACAAATTTTACAATCGAAATTGACAGCCACCGTAAAGTGACTGTTACTATGTACATTTGACACAACTAATGGACCATCAAGGATTGAGTTTTGGCAGACAAGTTCTTGGCGAGTCAACGGACGCAGCACGCTAACAAACTGTTCGCGATAGAAAAATACTTTCGAAAAGCTTGAAGACTAAAGCATGGCAAAAACAGTTAACAAGATTTTAGGATTTTCCAGTTCCTCTTTAGTTTCGAAAGTCAAATGATCGTCCATTAGCATCAGTCAAACAATTCTTACAGATATATCATAGTAAATGAAGATAGACTCCGCAAAGCACAAACTATTCTATTTCAACTCGGTGCATCTCAGTTGCATTGAAGTTGCACCTTGAAGAACACGTTTGCACTAATATCGCATGTTAAAATGCTTTACATTAAAAACCCATATAGAATCTGAAGCAAGCGTTGTGATCAGAAAAGACTTGTCATATTCTCTCAACGGGTAACTTTCAACACTCCTAATCGGTCGCAACTGTTTGAAATATGAGCACACGTGAGTTTGGATCATATAAACATCATCTGGCAAAATATAAAAGGAAAGAATGATAAAATTTGTATTCAATTTCTATCACACTTGATAAATATCTTATTTTCCATGTGCCATGAACGTGCGGACCAGTACACGTTTTTCCGTTAGTGAATTCCATAAAATTGATATAGTCAACATGATTTGGCCCTGTCTCTTACAGAAACTCTAAAAGAAAGTAGAGCATGTTATTTAGGAGAGATAAATTGAGGACGGTATTACCTTAGTTTAAAGAGCGTTAACATAACAGTAGCTCCGGCTAGCTGGCAGTCCTCAACAGAGGTTGACACTAATTGAAGTCGTGTGAAGCAGCCTCTCTTCGGCAAAGGTGACATTGGCATCATCAAGAGTATCTACGAAAAACACAGAAACTACAAGTTAACCATGGTCCACTGACGAAGACAGACAACATCAGTACACAGTCCCGAGTAGAGCTGAGAAATGTGACATTTCACTCCATAAAATAAAAAAATGAAATACGCCTTCTTTAATGCGGTTTGCAGGGAGATCAAAGTACGCGAATACATTCTCCGGACAATTATTGTACCATGACGAAAATGAATGAAAATTTCAAAATATTAAACCTTAGTGCACACAGCGAACTTCAGAGGTTATTAAACATTTGATACAATGAATAATCGAGATACCTCAATACTGCGAACTCCTAACACTAAGAACTTAACTGCTTGATAAGGTTCAACTGGAATGTAGAGCTGGGTTGCGTTTATGACAGGCTGAAATGTAACTATTGAAAACTGAACATTCATGCTAATCCCTTCACTGCCCAATCACCTCGTCTAGCCTAGAGAGACAGGCCCCAGGTATGTTATCGCTTGTAGAGAGATCCCTCGACAGGACAGAGACTACCCAGGCCACGCAGTATACCGGCCCTACCACAGCAAGCACGACCGCTGTGTGATAGCCCCAATGTCGTTCAAAGTGACCGATCACGGATAAAATGCGGTCTCCTGGCATAAATAAGCTGAGGGAATAGCAATAATAGAACTCATCAATTGCACGAAGCTCATCCTCCATAATCGTTTTAAAAAAGGGAAATTCGACAGGGCAGTCGACTTGTACTGAAATCTACAAGGGAAAAAACTAAACTCGTGTTAATTAAACAGAGAGAGCGAAGTCCACACACACAAAATATGCAGCAGCAATGAATTCAATATTATAATAACCATAATGATATTTGTTTAACTACCGTCACTTTTTTATGAGTGATCCTAACAGTGCGACTCAGCAAAACTGTCAAATCTCGGGATAAATGTTGAATAAATTTTGGTTATAAGAATTAAATTTAGTAGTTTAGGTCCTCGATAATGCAAAACAATGTTACAGAAGGAAGAACTGACGTAATACATCGTCGCTCATGGTATCAAGAATAAACCTACTCTGAATAACAAGAGTCAAGAATTTAAGTCAAGGACAACGAAGATAGAAATGCGCGACGACGTCAAGGATTGATTAGTCCATTGCTGCAGAATGAGAGAGGCTGACATGAGATGCACGGTAAAAAAAATCTACTTTAAAATTACAGTTAATCCCAAGCTAAAGAGCATTCGATCTTAAGGTTAACGAGATCGGCCAACAGTAAAAGAGAAGTCAATCGCTAGAAAACACACAGCTAATCGACACTTAACAATCTGCCAAACGAGAATGGCCATCTGCCAAACGAGATTGGCCATCTGCCAAACGAGATTGGCCATCTGCCAAACCAGAATGGCCATCTGCCAAACGAGAATGGCCATCTGCCAAACGAGAATGGCCATCTGCCAAACGAGAATGGTCATCTGCCAAACGAGAATGGCCATCTGTCAAACAAGAATGGCCATCAGCCAAACTAGGTCTGCTTTCGGCGAAACAAGATCGGCTTCCAGCCAAACTGGACAGACCATCTATCAAACTAGCTGGTCATCCGCCGTCAGCCTAAACAAGGCATCAGAGACAAAATGACCGACTATCAGCAAGAGATGCTAGCCACAACGCACACAGCGGCAAGCAGAGCACCAGTAAGTTGGGAGCGCCATGATATAAATTAGAGAAGTTCAAGGCAAGCGGTCAGGGAAACATTGACTAGTAAGAAGGAAATATCGAACTTACTCATAGAATAATAATAAAATTAAATAGTAACTTGAACTAACATAAAGAAAGAAAGACAATGAATCTAATCAATACTGGAATGGTAAGTGAACATGACTCCAAGAGGTGCGCTCCCGACTCTTGGGTTTAAGAATAATATTTTCAACACGAATAACGTAATTATGATGACACTTAAAAGCTACACGCCCAAAGATGCATGCAAATCTCTTAAGCAATCGAACACATCAAACACGACTACCTGCTACTGAGACTCTAACCTTTAGGCAGTCCTCTCAAAATGCAACATGTAATTCGAAAATTTCTAACGTGCCTAACAAATTTGAAGTGAACGTCCCCATGAGATGGAAAATACAATTTTGAGAAGTCCAACTACATCACACGGCTGCGACACTTGCTTTTAAATCTGATCAAAATTCTGCTTTTCACAAATTTTACTATAAATGTTACATTTCGTTTGATCACATGACAGCAGTTTAGTACCAGCTGTTGTGGTGCAAGTCGATATATATATAAAAATTAAAAATTTCAAGTTAAACTCAAGCAACATCACGTGCGTCAACGCCAAGTTTTTTTACTTCAACTGAAGAATTTTTTGGATAACCGCAGTAAAACTAAACTTAGCTTCAAATTGCGTCCGTACCTACCATGTCCATTTATACTCGAAGAAAAAGTTCCTTAAATCCAAAACGCTAAAGCACAGGACACGACGTGGACCTCAATGGTCTGAGTATATTAACCGATGCAGAGCATAGCGCCAACCTAAACGAATTATGAAGAACCAAATTTCTTACAAAATTCAATTACATTGTCATATTGTCGCCTTAAATTTACCGATCCAACGATGGCCAGTAAAGCTACTGCTTTCTCACACGGAAGTGCTCTTCCTAGTGTCAAGACATGGCAGTAAACAGACATGACCAGAATATCACATCTGTACAATAGCTTTGGTCTGATCAAGCGATAATGTCTCAAAAAGCGCGTACTCTACAGGTCGAGGAGAACACCGCAAAAAAAAACGAAAATCACATTAAGCTTTTATCAAGAGTAAGGTAATTTGAACATTTGCCTATGGAAATGTCTGGTTTAGTTGAAACTACGCATCGTTACACAGGTGACGAAAATTACTGAAAACTGAAGTTGCCGTACAGGTCTGAGGCCTGAAATTGACAAGTACTTTCCTACACTTTTCTAAGGATTTATGTGACGGGCATCAAGAAGGAAGTCTGTCAAGGTTTGTTAGACAAAAAACAGTTAATTGAGTTTCCTTCTCCAATGCGACCACCGACTAAGAACCTCTACAAATAAAAATTTAAGATTCTTAAACTTAATGCCTTCACTTGCCTTGAGTCACAATAGGCAGCAAGGGTACTTCTCCCAACGAAAAGCAGCGCAAAACTTCAATCTCGTTACCAGAAATTCAAACGAGGCATTCTCACGACTAATCCTAATCGGAGGTCGCGGTCTACACACAACGTTGGCAGCACGAAAAAACTCAATTTAAAACGTATATCTTTAATGATTTCCTTCCCTCGACGTTAGCTTTTGAGAATAAGAAGCAATTACTCAAGATAAGACCAACTTAGTCAATATTTAATGTTGGTAAACTCAGATAAAATATAAGAAATTTCCGCTTTTTCAATACTTTATATTGTGTACTCACAGCCCACGCAAAGGCGTGTAGAATTTCACCGACAAATGCAGGCAATGAGAAAATAATGCGAAATACGCTCTTATCAAACGCCACACTACTTGCCGTACGATTAAAATAATTACTAATGTCAGATAATTGACTTCTGAATGCTGCCTTGCGGGCTGTTGTAGGAGAAAAACCTGAAGCTACTGCATCTGTCGACTTAGAACAGTTTTAGGCAAATGGTTTTGAGATGCACGAGAAGCGAGTTTTCGAATTGTATGATTATAAAGTTCCCGGTAATTAGAAAACGAACGATAATACTCACAATCGTAGTATTTTCTACAAATAAAGACAAAAATCTAAAAACTTTAGAGAATTTTTTCAACAAACAATCGTACTCTAACACCACAACTAACAGCGTATCACCGTATTGGAATAGTCATAAATGAGTGGGTATAAACCGTGCAAGCGAATTACTAAGCTGATAATTACAGTCATAATATGCACAACACACAAAATAAAATTAGCATATATTTACAACTAAACACGACGATACTAAAGAGCTTTCCCGGGCAAGACAACAGAACCGCGTTAACAGAAACATACAAATAGCAGATGAGAACTGAACGTCGGTAGATTATCCAACTCGAGGCTGTCCAGGCATCAGTACTCTCGCACGATAGAAATACATTTTTTACAAACAATCAACAAAAATAAAAACTTTGTTGCATACTGTAGGCTATGATACAAAATTCTAATCAGAAATAAAGTGGACTAAAATTGAGCACAACTGCTAAGGAACAATCGTCTTCGAAAGCCTATTAATAAAATTTGACAACACACAAACACAAGATAAGCATAATGTCTACAATATCATTGTACCAAGCATTTTTCACAAACAACAAAGTAATAAACTATGGTGTCTTAAATTTGAAAACGCATTCGATGGTTCTTCAGCAGAAATCTTCGGCATAAGTTCCCAACACACGCTAAAAAAACCTCCACCTACTCGTACCTACTAAACTAAACGAGAACACAAACCAACAATTCCATTTGTTCGATAACTAAGCATGGAGATTGTCCATTGATTACATTTTCTTTATCATCAACAGGAGTCGCGGTAACACAAATACAAAAAAACATCCTTTGAACTCAATATAAAAACTTCCCCAATGTTTAACAAGTAGCTGGATTGTGCAATATACGTCATATCCACTGGTGATATTCGACAAACCTTGAAATTTCCAGTCGCAAACCTAATGCTGTTAAAAGCTCCAAGGCAGGGGAGTCCGAGACAAAATAC
>JACJUY010002379.1:0-14874 GCA_014220935.1 Platorchestia sp. MABIK | reverse complement strand
ATGAAACAAGATGAAAGTTCAAGAATAAAGTAGTAAGTGCTGAAAAACAGGACAGTAGTGAACCGAAAAAAAATTGTCCGCTACAAAACAAAAACCAATTCTATTCCAACAAAAGGAAGGCTTACCTAACTTTTAGCTCAGGATCTCATATTCCTCCAGAAAGCGCTAATTCCCATAGATACAATAGTTGTCTCCCCCTGAGGAAAAAACAAATGAAGGATCAGATCTTGTACACAAGTGTAAACCAGTTTGGGGTTTACACTTGGGTGTAGAAATATGTAGCAGGCAAAATGTTCAAATGAACAATAATTATAAAACATTGATCAGAAGGAAGTAGCAGGGTAGAAATAAGGAAACAAGATCACTCACCTCGCATTTAGCTCTCGTCAGAAACAACGACCCCCTTAGCAGCTTTGTTCTTGTTCTTATTCTTGTTCTTGGAGCTGGAGACTGAGGACGCTGATTTGTACGAATGTGGTGACGATCGTCCAGACTCCGTCGCCTCCACAGCTTCGTCTGTAACAAAATATGCGTTCATAATCCCATTCACACTTGTTTCCATACCTTATTAAGGTCAATTATTTTTATCGTTCTTACGAATTACTGCAAGTCAGTCTTCAACATGCATTGCACCATACGTGGTACAGCATCTCGAACTGTTTTTTGTACTTTTAAAATCAACTGATAATGAATTTTTGTTCACCGTTAAGAAAGCAAAATGTTGCGTAAAATTAATCTATTCTCTCCAAACTTCACCTAAATGGATGTGATCACCACGCCAACAGAGAGACGAGTTGAGCTGGAGGAACTCATTAGAGCTAACTTTTTTTTTAACAAACACCATCGAGCATAACTTACTGTATATAGACTTATAAACCTAATCACAGCCCAGAACATCATTAGCTGGCATTAACTACGATGTACTCCATTAAAAACAGTGGGAGTTCCTCGGACTAATTTAATCAATGAAAACTAACTACAGATATAAACTAACGGAGAAAGTTCAACCTAACTAAAAATACCGTTCACTCATTAGCGCTAATAACTTTATTTTTTAAACAAGATGAGTAGGAGCTTAAAAATATTTAAATTGTATTCAAATTTGAACCTTGACGTGTTTTTTTAATTCACTACTGAGTGACCACAGTTCCTTGCTCATTCTGATGATGGCAAACTGATTCCAGCGCTAATAAAACAACGGCACTAGTAATAACGGATATGAGAGTAAGAAAATTTGAGCAGTCAATGTTTAAGCTGGGAGAGTTAAAGGAAGTTATAACTAAATGAAACAGCGAGACACAACTTGGGATGTTGACACTTTGGTTTGTAGAACGGGTCGCAGCTTGCTCCTATATCCAATGCCACCCACGAAGGAGTCACAATATTTCTTCTCATTCCAAATTCATAGTTATAATTTCATTTCCACGATGCTAAAATTTCAGACAAGTCAGGCAAGCATATGAGCATATCAAGATCCTATTGACACATAAGACTTCATGAAAAACGTGTCGAGGAAGTGTGCAGGAGGAACCAATGGAACACCAGAAATATTTTCACTAACATCTCGACGTCGGCCACCATTACGTTTTATGACTGCCACAAAGGCCAACAAAAATAGTAATGGCACGTCCATGCACACAGGTTAAGGGCCACTTCAAATGAGGCCTTTAGAATCATACGGTACCAAGCGCCGCTTGAATCAAAGTTTGACAACTTATAACCATCGTACCCCAGTAACGCATAAAGGTATTTACCTATTTTGTAGCCATCCTCCTGTACTTTTGACTCGTCCAGACAAAGGAAAATCTGGGGCTGACAGAGTTATGGATAACTGATTTTCGCTTAATGTATTTGGCGCTTGGTACCGTATGATTCCAGGGCCCTCAAATACCCACCAGGCTGCAGGTCATCGTGGCCGCCGTTGGGGGAAGGTGCGGTGGTGATGGAGGACCACAAGCTGCTCAGCGCCCCTTTGGCGGACGTCAGCGCTCCTCCTGCATGGTGATAAATTTGACAAGTTAGTTTAAGCCTCTGCAACCCTGGCATGAGGCACGAAATTATGTGTTGAAGTCCTACTTATTTCTAACTTTCCCCACGCAATTATTTGTAACCACTTACATTCACACGCATTTATTCCAACCTTAGCGAGCCAGTAAGAGTGTATTAGATTCCAATACAAGTTGAACAAAAGACGCAATTTTAAGAAAGTACCATCAAACTTTGCTCCTCGTCTCGAATACTAGAAGCCTTTTTGTGTCCAAAATCAACGTTTGATAGTAAATTTGGAAGTAAGAAGTACTTCAGCAAGCATGTACTTGTCAACACTGAGGAGTATCAGAGCAGCATATGAATGAGAACATAAGCACCTTTCTCATGCTATGCGAACAGTAAATGGGGCTCTGTACCCTCATGAAAATAGTGCACCAGTGTCCCACACCTCCACACAACTGGAGCACACAAGCACCCCACACAACTGATGTACACCAACACCCCACACCTCTACAACACTGATGTACACCAGAACCCCACACCACTCACCAACGGCCTCTTTCGTCTTCACCACAGCTGTGCCGGTGCTGGCGAGTGTCTGGTTGAAGCGTCGACTGCGATCGCTGCCAAGCAACGAGCTGAAAGAAGTTGGTTTGTAATGATCGGTTCGGAGACGATAAAGTTAGATTCTATTGATTTGTTGTATTTACCACTTAGACTACGATGTGAGCCACCAGTGGTCACTGAGGGAGTTTTCATAATGCAGCTGACCAACTAGTAGTCACAAACTCAGTTTTCATAAATCCTTAATTAAAACTAAATGAAGGCACGATCCAGTTCACGTTTTCTATTTTCAATATTGCTTACTACAATTGACTTTAAATTTGAGTTGAATATTAAATTTCAGTTTTACTAGCTGCAGTCAAAGTGTTGAGACATTAATTTTCCAGAAATGGTTATGATACACAGCGGAAGATTTTGAGGGGATAAGAAGTAGTAATTTTTCAGGGAATTCTAATGTGAAAACAGGTCGTTTAAATAACGCAGCCTTGAATACCTCAACAACACTAAAATAACTCCTTTCATAAATAGCATTGTAGTGTCCTGGAAAAGCCTAGCTATGATTTAAGTAACCCATCCGTACCGATCATCTGTTTAAATAGACATACAATTTATCAACACCTAAATTGTATTTAAATAGCATATATTTCAATAGGACATCATAAAGTAAAAGGTTCGCACGCAAACTAAACATACAAGACACTACCAACGATAAATAGAGAGCAAGTTCCTAGTCGTCATTCATAGCCAGGGATAGATTGTAACTTTAGTTTTAGCCTCCTTTACAACAACAATGACGTTCAAAGAAAGGAAAGATGATGGCAACAATTACTATGAAATTGACTGAACACGGAATTTATGCACAAAATGTGTTCCCACACAAGGTCCCTTGGGCATAGAAACACTAAGTTGAGAAAAAATATGTGAAACAAGATAAAAGTTGAAGAAGAAAGTAACAGGTGCAGAAAAACAGAGCAGCAGTGAACCAAAAAATATGGTCTTTCACAAAGCAAAAAATATACTTATTTCATTTTGAAAGAAGATCTAACTCTGAGCTAAAGACCTTAAATGTTCCCTCTGGGAGCGCTAATTCCCACAGATACGTACAACATTTGTATCCTCCTGAGGGAACAGAACTAGTGACCTCGTGTAAATTTTCCACGCTGATTATTCTCGGCACAAATTGATCAACAAGCAGTACCCCAAGAACAAAAAAATAGTACAAAGAAAACGAGTGGATGATTTTCGACACAAATGGGCGAACAAGCAGCACCCCAAGCACCAAAAACTGAAATCGAGTGCCACTAGACGTACTGCGCGAGTCGTATCCTGACGTCGGCCATGCTGAGGTGGCCGGCGTTGGGGTGGCAGGGGCTGACCTCCATGAGCTTGTCGTACGGACCCGCCAGCAGCCACTCCCTGTGGTTGTGCGTCTGGCGCCAGGCGCTCATGTACGTGCTGTTGAACATCTCCAGCTCCCGACTGCCCTCTGCAATGCATGGCTTCACATTAGCGTTTACTTTCATTTAAAAGAAGGAATGAGGAAACCGTAACTCCAGGGTGAAATTTTGAAGAGCACTGCATCACGATTACGGGACACTATAACACACTGATTTGTTACTCTATCACAAATAATGGTCGGTCATTTGGTCTCCACTCACTCCCTCATCTCACTATTATATTAGAGGAAAGTTTACCGTTGCAACATCTCTGATTTTCACCACATGACTCGTTTATATTTACCATTTTTGGATTTTTTATAGAATACTTACTTGTATAGATGATGCTCTTTAAAATTTTTAATCATTTGACCATTTTCTAAACAACTCATTTACGTATCATGTTTACCAACATTTCATGCTCAAGAAAACAATTCCCTCGCACCTTCAAACAACTCCCCGTACAGAAAATCAAATAACACTGTACCTCACCCACGGTAGAGGAAACAAGGTAGAGTCATTTCTATGAGAGAAAATACACCTACTCTTGTTCGGCTAGCCGATAGAAAAGCTTTATTTCAAACAAACTTTATGACGCCACCATAACGCCATGTCGTCAGGCCAATAGTGGAGCCAGATTTGGGGGTAGCAGTGCTACCAGATGCAATACGAGCGCTTCTATTGGTTCTTTGCCGTGACGTCAGCAAAACCACACCGTCAACGAAAAAAAATAAGGTTTGAACCTACCTTGTTTCCTCTACCGTGATCTCACCCCAGCTTCTGAAAGCAATCGAATTCTCATCTATGTAGTATGCACTAATTTCGAAGTTCTCATTTTAATTCATTCTTCTTTCAAATTGACTACTCTTAACAAGTAACTGATTATCTTAGCATTCATAAGGTAAAGCCATCAAAATTCCGTAACTAAAGCATTTTTCCAAGCTGGATATTTCCCCTTAGATTTTAATTGTTCTATGTATCACATGCATTGCTACCAAGGAGTTCATTAATGTTCGAAGAGTAGGTTCAAGGAGTTCAAGGGCTGGTTAATTCAAAGACTCCATAACATTATTCTAGCATTCACGACGCTATCAAAACCATACTTCACAACTACATCAAAGAGAAAACTACATCAAGGAGATGGTAAATTGACAGAACCTTACTCACAACGTACATCGGGAACTAAACGCCTCATTTATATTCTGATGCACATTCGTACACATTCCAATAAAGAGTCCCACCTAAGTAGTATCACACTCTCAAGTCGTGCAGCTGCACTAACTCAATACGACCACAGTACCTACGACACAGTCCCCCTGCGGTCACACGCCCGTTCGCTCTCCTTCAATGTCAACACTACATCGTTTCCCTGTGATACAGGATTTAGATACGCCATATTTCTGAAACTGTATTCACACAATAAATACAAGAGCCGGTGATGTTGGCTCGAGAGCATTTGAGACTAGCAAAGAATAACACACCAGGCAAGAACGATTACAGGATTAAGATAGGTCATATTTCTGACACGTGTGCACACAATAAATACAAGAATCAGGGCATGAAAGCATTTGACTGTAGCATAGAATAGCTCACAAGGCAAGAGGAATTACTGGATTTAGATAGGCCATATTTATTCTATACACACAAATAAAAGAGCCGGTGATGTTGGCTCGAGAGCATTTGAGAATAGCAAAGAATAACACACCAGGCAAGAACGATTACAGGATTTAGATAGGTCATATTTCTGAAACTGTATTCACACAATAAAACCAAGAGCCAGTGGTGCTGGCTCAAAAGTGCTTGACAATCTAACCTAATAATCATACCCTTAATGTATTTATGTGGTGTCCGCTGCTTCTGTCTCTCCGTTACGCTCATAAGGATGCTTAATGACCATATCCAGTGCAAAAATACAAGAATATTTTTATTGCGGGTTCTATTAGGATGGATATATTTGTTCGTCATCCACATCGGGAAGATTTACTTAAAAGGAAATTATCAAATCCCGTCATTTTTGATGGGCCGTGTACACAAGTAGCTCAGAATAACGCACGCACCTGGCAAGAGCGACGTTCTGAGCATGGTGAGGAGGTACACCCTGAACTGGTGCCGGAGCCATTCCTCACCACCGGCCCACCCCACGCCCTCCACCCACACATCCAGGGGAGTTGGGATCACCAGCGACATGGAGGAAGACGAGCCGTTCGACCCTCCGTTACTCCCCAGCCCGCTCGCTCCGGACTCGCCCAGGTCTGAGCTAGCCATCAGAGACTCCACCTGCAAACCATGCAACCCCTTCACTCTACTTTTAACACTTTGACCGCAATTGGTTAAACTTAAGTTCAATATTCAACTCAAATTTTAAGTCAGTTGTTTTAAACAAATTTGAAAGAAACAAACATTTATTAGATAGTGCCTCTATTTAGTTGTGTTTAAGTTTAGAAAAATTGAGTTAGGAAAGCAGCATTATGAAAATCTCTCCGTGGCTACCAGTGGCGCACGCTGGGGTAAAAGTGCAAGGGATACAAACACAGAAGAGACTAACTGTAAACAATAAACACCTCGCGTTACACATCACACACGAGAACACGCATCACATGACAGTGTGGCGATGCTTACCTGCCGCACGATGTTATCAGCAAACCGCAGGTCTTCCGTAGAGAGGCTCAGCTGCCGCCGCAGTTCAGGGTCCATTATTTCCACTTTGCCTTCAGACACCTACACAACGCAAACATATAAGATATTCAACGATGAAAATGAAAAAATACTATAAATACTATATAAAATACTATGTAAAAATAGTAATATCGAATGGAAAGAGAAAAGAGGCATGGCTTATGAAAGGAATCAAAAACAGGTAAAAAAAGGAGCAGAAAAGCAAATCTAACGCCAACAACTATGAGGCCGCTATGCGATGCCAAACATTTCACAAAAAATAATGCATCACTGCAATAACATTGCAAAGGGACACGCATCGCACTGTAGAACTAACTGGCAGCGCATCAAAGACATTGTGCATGGGGTTGGTTGCAAGGCGCAACTTCCCTTTGGAGAAAAGATGAAGCCAAATATTCAAGATAAGGGCTACTTATTAGCCCGATGAATAAAATCGGCGCAAATCACCTAGTCAAAACGTTGAAAAGTTTAAATTGAATGCACACAAATACGTCAGTAAACTCAAGTTTTTTTTATCATTCTGGCTTGATAAAGGGCAATGTGGGCGCAATAAATTTCATCATCGCACTCGCCCAAAATGAAATATGGCCATAAGGCGCCCAAGATTGACTACAAAAGTATTCAATAATATATCCGCACTAAAGACCACCCTTAGCAAACTAAAAATGAAGTCAATATACCATAAAGTAAAGCATTAAACTATCTCAGTGACCTGCACGAGGACGTCGTTAAGTAGGAGGTCAATACACCATAAAGTGAAGTATTAAACTGAATGGTATTTTATAACGCCCATAAAGTAAAGCAATACGCTATTAAGTTTAACGCAACACTTTACAGTATATGGACAATAAAGTGAAGCATTAAACTATCTCAGTGACCTGCACGAGGATGTCATTAAGTGGGGGTCAACACACCATAAAGCAAAGTATTAAACTGTATGGCATATTATAATACCCATAAAGTAAAGCAATACGCTAATGAGTTTAACGCTTCACTTTACAGTATATGGACAATAAAGTAAAGCATTAAACTCGCTCAGTGACCTGGACGAGGACGTCGTAAAGTGGCCGCTTGTGCAAGAAGAGCGTGTTGCTGGCACCTGCGAGGAAGGCTCGAGTCCGAGGGCTGCTGAGCACGTCCAGCTGCTGCAGCGACAGGTACGGATGCACCAGGTAGCCCTTCAAACATATCCAACAGCTTTAGAAATTATTGCTCACGTCAGTGAACATTTGGTGAAGTAAAGAATAGAGGAAAATAGGAAGATGTACTCTTTTAACAGATGTTCCCAGGCACCTTCTAAGAGGTTCATTAGCTCTATTGGCTGACATCCATTCAAGTGTTTCAGAAAGTTCAACGACAAGAATGTAGCTGCAGACACCAATTACAAAAGCACGGTACAGTACAACATCAGTGCATAGTATCAGCAGAAAATATTGTCCTACCTAGTGCACAGAGCAAGGAGGTAAGAAAACATATTTCTAAACTCTTTAACATGAGGGCATATAAGAAGGTTGGGTAATATTATAGAATTTGGAAAGTAAGCGGCAAAGGCAGCCCGCAGTCCGAAACTTACAAACTTTGAAACATGAGCTGTCAACACCCGACCACGTTATCACCTTGGTGAAGAGCGGCAAAGGCAGCCCGCAGTCCGAAGCCTCTAGCGTAGCAAACAGCTCAGCAGGGGACGGCTGGAGGGTTGGCACCGACAAAGTGCCTGGTGTACAAAATAGGTCGTTGTTTGTGATACGACTCGACGGTGGGTAGTGCTTAAGTTCTTCCTCCTACAAAACGACCTATCGATGGGTCGTTTGAGGTATTTTTAAAAATATCATAAAATTATTGGCCTAGTTAATGTTTAGTATTTACAAAATTGCTACCAACTCTTGACTTTAAATTTGAATTGAATATTGAACTTCAGTTTAACCCGTCGCGGTCAACGGATTAACACCTCTGACAAGACTTTGTTCTGCATAGGTAAACCAGGCACTGTACACATACTTATAACATCAATTCTTTAAAAGTAAACAAAAGGACTCTAGAACACGAGTTGCATACTGCCCTGAGCTTTAATAGGTCGTTGATGATCATTTTGTTGCTGAATTAATGTCTTTGTGTTTCCAAATATTAATGAATTCTTTAGATTTAAAATACATAAGCTCACATATACGCATTGTGCTTATGAGAAACAAAACATCTGAGTGGAACTTGCATATCCCAGTAGATAAAACTAACTCACAAAATTTTTTATCAAAAAAATAAGAGACCCATTAGATAAGGGAAATATCTTCTTACCTAATAATACCCTAGGTGTGCTGATTTAAAGGTTTGGTGTCCGCTTCTTCCGTCTCTCTGTGACGCTCATAAAGACGCTCATGACCGTCTCTGACATACGAGTTTGACCAGTGCACAAGTACAAGAATATTTTAATCGCGGCTACTATTAGGATGGATTTATTTGTCATACACATCTGGAAGATTTATTCAAGGAAAATATTGAATGATTCATTTTTGACGGGCCGTGTACACTACACCTTTTTCACCTCAATTTAAAAGACTGAAAATTAATTCAAACTAATCGAGGTTTAATTAAAAATAACTGAAATTTAATTTAAATACTTGAAATAATATTCAAAATAATTGAAGTTATATTCAAAATAATTGAAGTTATATTCAAAATAATTGAAGTTATATTCAAAATAATTGAAGTTATATTCAAAATAACTGAAGTTATATTCAAAATAATTGAAGTCATATTCAAAATAATTGAAGTCATACTCAAAATAATTGAAGTTCTGTTTAAAACAATTAGAGTTATATTTAAAAAAAATGGAGTTATATTTATAACAACTGAAGTTTAGTTTAACACAAAATATATCTAACTCCAGTTTTTTTAAATATCACTCCAATTGTTTTAAATGTAACTTTAATTGTTTTGAATATAACTTCAGCTATTTCAAATTGAAGTGAAAAAGGTGTGGTAAGGAAGTAATTTAGACTAGAAACGAATTAATTTTCTGAGCAAATGGTCACGAGGAAAGCGAGTTGCGGCTCACCGTTAGAATCCTCAGTGAGTGAGGGCTGCTGGAGGGAGTTCTGCTGCAGCTCGGGGAACACTAGCGGCGCCCCAGAGGCTGGGGACATGGGGTACTGGTCCTCCTTCTCTTCCTCCTCCTCCACCTCCCCACACGCCTCCTCCTCACCTGATGGGGAGCACGTCGGTGTGGGAGGTGAACCTAAAACGTAATGAAATTCATAGAGCTTCGAGTGCTAAGATGCGGAGTAAGTTTCAGACTTCAACACTTCCGTCATTGACACTTTCGCGCCTTTCATGGTTTCACCAGCGCACGAAAAACTAATTTTTGCATTTTTATTTCAATTCAGGCAGAAATTTCCACCTCCAATATCTTCCTTTATTTCAATTGAGGCAGAAATTTCAGTTTTTTATTCCAATTCAGGCAGAAATTTCCAGCTCTGCTGTCTTCCTTTATAATTGCATAGAGAACTCTGCCGCATTAACGGCAGGTGAACAGTAAGAGCAAGACATTGTCAGCTTTAATGTCAAATAAAAATCATTTTATCAGAAGTAAACTTTTCACGAGTAATGAAACCCCGAGCTATGGAGTTATACAGTATGCAAAGATCTGATTTAGAAACAGCATTTTGTAAAAGCTGTCAGTTCTAGAGGACATTCATCTAAATTTCTTATTAATATTTGCGATTTGAAGTGCGTCAACGAATAGCTGTTTAACACAAATGAAATGCTAACACATCACAGTTGTTGGAATAGCTATCAAGTCAAGAAAGAAGACCCGGTGATGTAAAGACTTGAACTGTTCATCCAAAACACGACACCAAAGGTTCGACCTCCAACAACCACCACAAATTTCCCACGAGGTTGTCATTTGTTTGCACCGAACTAAACAAACTGCAACCAGCCACAGATGAACAAACAGCTCACCCTCGCACAATACGGAAAGAAAACTCAGTCAAAATTTTGCAGACAGCAGCACTGAAAATTGCAAGAAAAAGTAGTACACAAATGACAAGAAAGCTTCAAATGTGTACCAAACGAAACAATCCTCCCGTGAGAACAAAGAAGCAAAAGACAACAATGAATTAAAATAATTTACAAAAGAAAATTGAAAACCAATGATGAGAGGAAAATCATCCAACCCAAAGATAGGAAAGAAAACAACACGTTAACGACCTGAGATGAAAATGAGACGAAGCCAACAAGAGCATAAGACAGGTTACCTTTGACAGGCCGTTCTTTGGTGCCGGTCCAGTAGCTGATGGCGCCCGACAGGCGACCTTTCAGAGACTTGGTGAAGCGGGACGACAGCGGCGGCGATGACAGCTGACTTCCGTCTGTCAGGTCACAAATTTGTGATTTTAAGCAAACGCCTAAAAACCAACTTACAATTTCCGTCACAACAGGACAGTAAAAATATTCTTAATATTAAATATTAGCGACAGGGATTGAGAAGGTCAAGGTCTTGACACGCTAAGCTCTGTAAAACTAGTCGAGAGGCTAAAATATGGAAGACAAAATATTCAATGGACTTTAAATGAACTCATTCAATATAATCATCAAGGACGTGGTTACAGATATAGACTGAATACTCTAATTTAAAATAAAGATAATGAAAAAATAAACCGGAGAAATAGACAAAACGGACTTAATACACAAAACGCACGTGTAGAGAAAACTTCGAATTGCTCTTTGAATTAAACAATATTTTCAACACCTCTATTCCAGTGGTTAAGCGCGAAAAAACATGAGTTAATTTTTCCCGAATTTTATGAAACAGCAACCCTCTCTTACTAAAAAAAACATTGCGAAACCACATAATCCAAAAGCACCTTTCTTTATTTTACAAAAAAAATCCAAAATGTTGCTTCAAGACGCAGAAGCATTAATGACCTCTTTGTAACAAGCAAGAAGATCCTTGCTAAGGCCCTGTACCGTGCATCTTGAGTGTCTAATCCAATCAAAAAATGGAAATTTAAAATTTTTTCCACTTGTCCACAGATTTTTCTTAAGCACATAGAGAGATAGGGACAGAAAGAAAATGACCACAAAAGGAGGAAATGAATTTCGCAGACAGCAAAAACGGACTTCCTTTGAGGAGAAAGCAGACTTCCTTTGAGGAGAAAGCAGACTTCCTTTGAGGAGAAAGCAGACTTCCTTTGAAGAGAAAGCAGACTTCCTTTGAAGAGAAAGCAGACTTCCTTTGAAGAGAAAGCAGACTTCCCTTGAAGAGAAAGCAGACTTCCTTTGAAGAGAAAGCAGACTTCCTTTGAAGAGAAAGCAGACTTCCTTTGAAGAGAAAGCAGACTTCCTTTGAAGAGAAAGCAGACTTCCTTTGAAGAGAAAGCAGACTTCATGGAAATAGAAAGCAGACTTCATGGAAATAGAAAGCAGACTTCATGGAAATAGAAAGCGGACTTCACGGAAATAGAAAGCAGACTTCATGGAAAAAGAAAACAGACTTCATTGAAAAAGAAAACAGACTTCATGGAAAAAGAAAACAGACTTCATAAATGGAAAACAGACTTCATGGAAATAGAAAACAGACTTCATGGAAATAAAAAACAGACTTCATGGAAATAAAAAACAGACTTCATGGAAATAGAAAACAGACTTCATGGAAATAGAAAACGGACTTCATGGAAATAGAAAACGGACTTCATGGAAATAGAAAACGGACGTCATGGAAATAGAAAACAGACTTCATGGAAATAGAAAACGGATTTCATGGAAGTAGAAAACGGACTTCATGGAAGTAGAAAACGGACTTCATGGAAATAGAGAACGGACTTCATGGAAATAGAAAACGGACTTCATGGAAATAGAAAACGGACTTCATGGAAATAGAAAACGGACTTCATGGAAATAGAAAACGGACTTCATGGAAATAGAAAACGGACTTCATGGAAATAGAAAACGGACATCATAGAAATAGAAAACGGACTTCATGGAAATAGAAAACGGACTTCATAGAAAAAGAAAACGGACTTCATGGAAAATAAAACGGACTTCATAGAAAAAGAAAACGGACTTCATAGAAGAAGAAAATGGACTTCATAAAAAAAGTACCACATAAGACAAAAAACTCACTACATAAAAAAATCTCAATTGACAAACAAATTAAAAAAAAGACACAGAAGGAGGTGTAGAGGAAAGCAAAGAGAAAGTTACAGACCGTCTGGGCAGTCGGGCTGTTGAGGGCTGAAGAAGGAGGCCCTCGATGTGACGGATGTGAGGCTGGAGTTGCTGCTCCTGAGCTCGCTGATGCTGTCCTGCGCAGGGGCAGGTTGTGTCAATACACGTGTTCCAATACGAATCTCTAATCTCACATTTTTTAAATTCTCTAAATATTTACAATCTAATTTGTCATCACACATACACCGTCATGAACTTATTACCATGAAGCTAGGCTATATAACAGTGTATGAACGAGTTCATTGAGGCTTCCACGCAAATGCCATCTCAATTTTACATTACCCAAGTATCACAACTACTACACACACAACCATCGCAGACTTCACAACCAGCGCCGTCAAGGATCAATCACCACTATCAAGTATAACTACCAGGCAACACCCCAACCACCAAGCATCACAAACTACCAACACCAAGCATCACAAACTACCAACATGAAGCATCACAAACCACCACCAATACCAACATTGCCATTGAGCATCACTATTAGTACCAAGCATCACAAACTACCACCACCAAGCATCACAATGAAGCATCCCTACACACCTGTAGAGTGTTGGTGGGAGTGTCACCGCCAGTAGTGGCTCTGTTGGACGCCACGGCGCTGCTGGAGTCGATGGACTGGTTATCAATGGAGCGCTCCTGCTCGCTGTCTCGCAAAGAAGACACGCGCCCCTTAGACAGACTGGGGCTCGCGCTGTCCTCCTCACTCGTATAGATCTTGAGGGTGGATCCCTCCCCATACAGAGCGTGCTTCGAGGAGCTCTTGTGGCACGCTGCCACGTCCACCACAGCTGAGTCGTCCGACTGGTTCGAATCAGACGACTTGCACGTCTGGTTTTGTTTCTTCTTGAACTTCAGCTTGCTCGAGCCGTTCCTGTTGACCGAGTTGCCCGTCTTTCCGGCGCTCAACTCTGACAGTTGTTTGATCTCTGATGACTTTTCGAGAGCTGAGTCTGTAGAGGAGCTCAGTGAGTTGGACTCACTCTTCATCAGGTGTCCCACCCCGTCCAAAGAGTCGAAGGGCTGGTGGCTCATATCGTCAAAATTTCTGCAAATTATGACAATAATATTCACCTTACCTCAGGCACTACTCTTAATTTAAACATGTATCATCTAATTTATTCGTATAATGATGCAAGAAAAACTCGACACAAGGGCATTGAAAGTTGCATGACTAGAATAAACAAATATTAAAACAGATACTTGAAAAACTCATATGACTTCACTTCATAACTGACGAAATTCACCAATTTCAAAACCTGAAATAAGGCTCTTAAGTTAAAAAACCAGAAGAACCAGTAACAAAGTCAGAAAGATTTCCTAAGTACAGCAAACAAAATTTTTTCCTCTCCCGCATTCGCTAAAATCCCACAGTCCAACTTCACTACTAGTTTAATAACAGTACAACGATCAACAAAAGTTAAACGTTAATACATATAAACGTCACGTAACTAAGCTGTAGCAGGCAGAAATGACATTTTAGAGCATGCAACAGGTAAAAGTACCCTTTTAGAGCATGCAGAAGGTTGAAATGGCTTTTTAGAGTATGCAGAAGATAGAAACGGCTTTTTAGAGCATGAAGAAGGTAGAAATGACTTTTTGGTGCATGCAGAAGGTAGAAATGACTTTTTGGAGCATGCAACAGGTCGAAATGATCTTTTGGAGAACAGGCAACAGGCAGAAATGACTTTCTGGAATAAGCAGCAAGTTAGACAACTGGCAGACAGACCCGTTGGCAGCAGCGGCCATGACGCCGTGCGGGAGGGTGTGGGGCAGCAGCGCGAGGAGAGAGGCGATGGTCTTCACGACAGGGCTCACGGGGCTGTGGTAGACGAGCACGCCGCGCTCCAGCAGCACCAGCTTGAACAGCACCAGCAAGTTGCGCCCGAACAGCCGTACGCAGTCACTCACGCTCACGCCTGCACGCGCCGGCCGGGAGTATTAGGTAGACTTCGGGTGATGAGAAGGATTGTTAGTGGGT
>JACJUY010002378.1:93703-109114 GCA_014220935.1 Platorchestia sp. MABIK | reverse complement strand
TCGTCACGCGGAGAAAAAGCACATAACGGTGATCTTTGTCGTAGAAAAACACATTCACTCTGATTAAAAGTGCAAAAGTTTATTTAAGAGTCTTTGAAGCGTTACCTGAAGGTGAGGCTTAGTGCATGTGATGGGTGGAGCCGCAATTCCTCCCCGGGTGAAGTCTACGGCAGTTTGATGCTGTTTTTAGGGCTCGTAACAACACGAGATCTGTTCACTGTGAAAGCCTACAACGGCACACGAGGCCCGGAAAGCGTGCAATATTGAACAAAAACTTGCGTGGCCTTCTCAAGGAGGTCTTGATCTTCGAAGCTGATTCAGTCTTCTTTACGTTGTTCTCGAGCGTTGTGCGCAACTATTTTGAAACTCCTTTAATTCTAAACGGCGTTGAGCAATTGCAATGTTGAAGAATGATGAATCTCAGTTTTGTAATTTACGTACTTAATTATGTGGAATTTGACTTTGAACACGTTTAAGAGTCCGAGACCCATTAGAGAGACTCATTTCCAGTTTTAGAGTCCGAGACCAATTTTAGAATCCAGAACCAGTCACAAAGTTTGCGACCAGTCACTGAGTTTTCAAGTCCTGGGTTAATTCTTGAGACCGCGACCAGTTCTAAAACGCAGAACCAGTTCGTGAATCCACAACAAGTTCCTGAGTCCGAGACTTGTTCTAGAGTCTGAGACCTGTTCTACATTCCGAGACCTGTTCTACAGTCCGAGACTTGTTCTAGAGTCCGAGGCTTGTTCTACATTCCGAGACCTGTTCTACAGTCCGAGACTTGTTCTAGAGTCCGAGACCTGTTCTACATTCCGAGACTTTTTCTAGAGTCCGAGACCTGTTCTACATTCCGAGACCTGTTCTAGAGTCCGAGACCTGTTCTAGAGTCCGAGACCTGTTCTACCTAGAGTCAGAGGCTATTTCCAAAATCCAGAACCAGTTGCACAGTCTAGAATGAGTTCTAAAGTTCGGAGCCAGTTTGATAGTCCGCTGAGCAAGTTCTAGAATCGGGTTTCAGTTGTGAAGTAGAGAGAAATCGTTATGTTCGTTACAAGGCTTGAGTCGGAGTCCAATTCGGAGCCTGGAACTATCATATTTGTGGAGAGTTAGAGGTTTGTGGTATAGTATCTCAACATTATAGTAAGTATCGTAAGCATCTCAACACTAATATAGTTAAACCACAAGTATCGAATACGAGATGCTTTTTCTGAAGCGAATCTCTCAGGCTAGCCAGCAAAGACACCTTGACATGTGACTCAGTAGTTCTGCTTTTTGTCTGAAGCTCTGGATTTGACAACCGTTATTGAGTGAAATGAAAAGTGGGCCATATATTGACACTCGAGTCTAGGCCCTTATTTATCCATATTTTACAGGCTAAGCTACCGCTCAGTGTGGGGTAGAGTTTTATTGTGCAGCAGTCAATGCAGAGGTTGGGATGCAATGCAGAAGTGAAGGGCTCATCTAACATGTTACATCTATTGAATTCTTCTCTAAGCAGAGGTAGAAGGGTCTGGCCTACGTAGTAGGGTTAGCTCTTGCATCGATTGTGCAAAAACTTGGTGTATCTTTGATGAGCATGAAATCTGGAGATCAGCTCTCTTATTTGCTCGAATATTTTCGTGACATTTTCTTACGTAACATTTCCGACTAGAACTGTTCGAGTATGCAGCCCTGGTTTTGCTTAAAAGTATTACAGATTTTACATTTATATAAAAATGCCTCCCACGTTTTTTGGAAACACTCGAACTTATAGTTGCTGCCATGCCTCCATTGAGAGAATCTACGGATGTAGTTTAAATTATGGGAAGTGAAAAAGAGTTGATCCACAGGTTCAAAAAGCATTTACATAAGAGCCTAACAGTATTTCAACAGTCCATCGCCATAACTATAAAATTGAGATGATTTCTCAGAAGTGGGCCGTAAATTGAAGGAACGATCCGACGAGAAATGTTCTGGCCATTTTTCTTCATTCGGACAGATTGATGTACGCCGCAATTTTTCAGCTTTTATCCTCGTAAATTTGGCTGGCAATAAAATCCTACTCACGGCCCTCAATAATGATGAGCCACCCAGCACTGCTGCATGTGAGACGATCGATTTGCAGGAGCGTGTTTGTCTCGACGAGTTTGATCATTGAAGTACAGGAGGTGCGAGCAACATTCTGCTTGTGTGGCTGGCCACGACTTGTACACCCCAGTTCTTAAAATTTACGCTCCACGCTTTTATGCGCGCCTACTCTGACTTTCACGGTCTAAAACCGTGAGGTATTTTTTGTTCCAAAACAAGGTATATAGTAATTTTTTTCCAACTCACTCGAGTTCATAGTTCAAACTAATTTAGGCCCTGTGATATTATAGAAATTTCAATGTTCACTTTTCTGTAGTTGTATCTTATGCTTACTGCATACATTTGAGCGATATATGCTCTTGTACGGTTCTCGACAAACATTATAGGTAAAAAATTTAAAATATGATTATGCTGAACTTTACGCGACCAGTTGTGATGACCGGCACATTCGCACTGATAGACCACTAAAGTAAACAACAGTAAGTTAAAAATCAGAGACAAGATTTCAATTTCCACTTGGAATTTTTAATTTCAAAGAACTTTGCAGCGGGCAAAACCAACAGCCATTCATCTCTGTGTTTATGCGATAACCAAATATCATTTGGCGTAAAGCAACAAGTAAACTACGTGAGCTAACTACAGCCTTTTAAAGAAGGAAAATCCTGCATGAAGATATCATTGGTAAGCAGTAAAGAACAAAGGAAGTCAGTAGTGCAAAACACACACTAATTCAACTGTCTTTCAAACAACCATGCTTTAGATACTACTGTATAGTATTTTTATTGGGAAAAATACAGGAGCATGTATTACTGATATGCACCAATATACGAGTAGTAAGTGACATGTAAATTGTGTAGAAGGCTTTACCACAACCATGCCTTTCGTACAACTGTGCCTGAGATCAATACGATGTGGCCTTGAAGCATCGTTTTTGCCTTGGCTTTATTGAGGCGGTGGGACAATTGGTCTTGAATTATTTATTTATTGAGTGCCCGACCTCATGAATAATTCTGCGGCTTGCAGTCCTTGTGAAAATACGAAAACCGAAGAATTATGTTGGCATACAAAGAGATCCAAACATTGCAGCGTAAGCGCTGGCGCTATGTGAGCAGCCGTGCTTCTCTATGAATGAGTACATCATTTTCACCTTGTTGATGTGCGTTCATCATGAAAAAGTTATCTCGGGTTTTCATTTTTTAGATGAACAACAATTTTAGCAATCCAATGTCTCAACGTTTCTATTAAAAACCTTGGAGCTCGAAAACCATTGATTGCAAACCCCTGCCATTCAACAATGGGAATTAATTTGACACTCAAAGACAGCAGCCAAATTACCTATTTGAACAGTGATGACTTTTTAATTGTTTTCAGGAGCTTCCTTCTTTGGCCAAGTTTTAAAACTTGAATTGCTCAGCGCTCAGCAGTTAAATTTATGAAGTAACTTAGTTACTTCGAATAAAATTTCCCTCTGAGTATTTTTTTCTCAGGTTCTCAGTTCAATTAACTGTCCCCAATTTAAACTTTGCTTCTCTGTTTCAAAATTAAAGGTTTTAAATTACAATGTGAATTGATGGTTTGATTTTTTCTCCTGCTCATCAGCTGGAAGAATAATTTCTTAATAATGCTTTCATGTACAATCCTTCTCTTGCCGTACTCAACGACGACCTCAACCTACGGAATGTAAAATACTTCCATCGATTGCATTGACCTATTTCTTCCCACGACAACAATACGAACAACCTGCCTTGTCACTTCGCCTAGTATACTGAAGAACAACCGCAGGCAAAATAAATTCGTTCGCACAAATCTCTATATCATCTGCTTCACGCTGATTCCTTTCGTGGGGCACCCAACCGCCTTGGTGGAATCTACGTCAACACTTTATGTTACTCGAACGGGTTTACCCCTGCCACATCATCGTAGTTGTTTCCCTCTCTCACTATTGCTTTTTCAAAAGTAATTGAAAAGCGAGTTCAGGCCAAACAATTTCTGTACTGACAGTAAATAAGCCCTGTATTCCACATTCATTTTGGTCCCTTGAATACAGTAATTATACCTGCATAGACACTTCTTTTCATCTCTCAGAAGAAAGATTATGTGTACATACATTCTCGCCAACCTTTATCTCTTAACCCATTCTAAAATACATCCTCTTCTCTTGGTCAAAATTCCCTTTTTTTGTTTTTTTCTTAGGTTTTAATTAATAGTAAACGTAGGCACCAGGTTCGAATGTATCGCTTATCATACTTTTCCAAATAAAGTACCACCATTAATGTGCAAATAAATCGATGCGTTGTAGGACTCGCTTGGAACTCTTGGTAAACTTGAGCGATTTTTGCAGGCAAGCGGCAGCAGGATAAGAACATTTGGAGCAAAAAATGCTGACAGAGGCAGCGAGGTTTAGTAGCTTTCCGGTACGTATAGTGCAGTAACAAGACTAGTTTATGAGCCAGAAATTTGCATATCATAATTAGCTAATGATAACTAATATAATGAACTGTAAATGCTGCAAAATTAAGATCCCTCGCAAATATGTTTAGCCGATTTTTTAGGAATATGAGGAAACAAGCGTAAATTTTTACTTGACATTTGAAGAACCTTAAAAACGGAGAAAGTTTGACTATTATAAAACCAACTAGCATTTCAGAATTTAAGGTAAATACTCATAAATGAGGAAATTTGCCCATCGGTTGACTGAGCCCTATTGAGTGGAAGAGTTCAATAAATTGACATGGATTTGACATTTGGATCTTGGATAAAATTCCCGAAGAATGGCCTTACGAGTACTGACATGGCATAGTACGGTGAGCTTACGATAACCTTTGAGTTAGACACAGCTGCTTGTGCTCTGGGATCGGAGCTTCATATTATCAGACACCAAGCAGTCATAAGCGAGCTTGCATCCTCAGTCCTACCACTGACATATGTTACTCTTGCTCGGCGAAAATTACGGCAATGGGCCGTAAATTCATTCATTGGGGCCGTAAAACGAAAAATTCCTGTGGTCTGAAAAAGAGCACGTGAGTAGCAATCCCATCGAGGTGCTTAAAGAAATAAACGTACGACCAAACTCGCAGCAGGCTAAGAATCATGACCAAATTTTGTGCGGCTCTGGGTAACGCGGCGGAGCCTGGCAGCCGAGGGGCTCACAATTTGATCAGGACGCAAACCCAATTAATTTACCTACAGTTAGCGTGTTAACATTCGCTTCGCCCTTCTGCATCGCGTCTGCCTTACCTAACGTGGGCGTCATGAGTCCGCGTCATCGGTGGTCGAGGGATTTATTTATCTTTAGTAAATACGCCGCTGCTTATTGACCAGTTTGAAGTTATGTGAAACTCAATTTCGTGTGTCGTCATGATTCAGCGTCATCGGTGGGTTGAGGGATTTATTTACCTTTAGTTAATACGCCGCTGCTTAGTGGCCGGTTTGAAGTTGTGTGCAACTCAATTTCATCCTTTTCCCTAACGATTCTCTAGGGAAAAAGGTTTTGTTTGCAGATGGTTCTTATTTTCGGATTGTACAGTATTTCTATATCACTTATGAAATTAATTTAACATATGACCTATTTTTGTAGCAGTGTTTTTATTTCGGAAATTCCTGTATGAGCAAAAACGAGTAAACTCGATGACCCGCCCACAAACGAGGCTCATAATCGACAAGTATAACGTGCACGCAGCTTCATTTTTGAGATTAAGTTGGAGGCGAGCTTTCTCGTCCAAAACCCAAAATGGAACATTTAGGGTGAAACCGCGTATGTATACTCGTTTCTGCCTGAGGGAGAAGTTATAATGGTGAAATTGCATTGATAAAAATTATTGTGGATTGTGTGAAATATCAGCCTTGCTCACGCACTGTGCACTGTATGTATGATAGGAGCAGAGGTAAGCAGATATTTGTTACTACAATCTCCTCTTTTCTAAAACTGTTCCTGCTACAGAATGAAAATGAAATTATGAAATCTAAATTGATGTCATACCTCAAATAACAACGCAGGTTAATCATTAAGTTCTCGTCATTATTCCTCACGACATCATCTCATTTAATGCCACAATCGGAAGTTATTGCGTCCCTCAGCAGAAAATCAATAATCTTTTCTCTCCGAATTGTTCATTTTCCGAGGGAACATTTCATCAGTGGGACAGCAATGATTAAGCTGCATAAGTTGTCGCTCTCAGACTGCACGCTGCCCTGATTTGGATTATAAAGTGCAATCAACTTTAATCACGTAAACTTTCCTGCCAGATTGCGGCACTTTATCATCGTTCCTTTTCATCTAAATGATTAATATCAGTAAAGCGACTGTGATTCAGCGATTGACAAACTACGTCTTATCGAAAACATTTCCATTAGTTTTATAAAAAGGGACTGAATCTTTCTAAAGAATGTTCTAAGGTGATTTTCTCTGGAATACTGCATTTTCTATTGTCCATTTGATGCTAACGTAAAATTGAACGACATGGAGTTGTTCTGCGCATTACTGAATACGAACAATCGTTAACGTAATGTCAGGGCTCAAGTTCCGCTCCACTCGACTGGTCCGCTGGAATAATGAGTCTCTCGAATTACAGTTTTGATCGTTATCGTAAGTTTCTATCTCGTTTGGGAGTATTTTCTTCTCGGTAGGGGATCAGCCTTTTATTAACGCAGCAAGAACCAAAATAACTCATTGGAATATAATATCCAGAGCAATATATTATCAACAAGATTTCTGAGAAGCTAACAGGAATATCTCTTTTTATTGCCAGGGTTACCTTTACAGAGCCCTTGAACTGGGCTTGTTCAGGGTAAAAAAATGGACCCCTTCGTTTAGGTAATGATCAATGAGGTATGCTGAAAACACGTTCTTAACATTGAACTTGAAGCACGCACTCTCATACTCATTATAGATTTGCGACTTTAGCTACCTTCACTCTGCATGACTCAACGCACATGTCAAGCCAGGTCGATCAGTCTCGGTATTTCGTTTTGAAGCCTCTACAAGTTAGGCAATCTATCGCTAACTATGAGAATTTAAAAAGACTTGAGTCTTTAATGTCCTAGCTTGGAGGTAAGTTCCAGTATTTGAAAGCAACGGTGAAATTCTATGTAATGGCGTGGTCGTGAGCAGAATGAGGGAATCATAAAGTTGAAGACTTCAGCCTTAGTGATGTAAGCAACAATTTTCTGAAACTACGAGTGAATTTTTAGAAAATGAAGCACACGATGATACAGCTGTTCCAAATATTGATGAAAATAAGTCGCTCTTTATATAAGAAAGAGCTCTTGTTCGAAATTCTCATTAATTCTTGAATAACGAATCAAAAAAATAAGGAACCTGCTAGTAATTTGAATGTGCGAGATCTTCTACCTTTCAAATCAGGCTCAGTCGTTCTGCACGCCTGTTAATTAAAAATATAGTCATTAAGTAGTACTAATGAAGAAGTTAATTTCAATAACTGTATGAGATGACTGCAGTTTTAATTTCACAGCGAGAATAAACTATGCTCTAGGTACAGAAGCGAATGAACATTAGGTGTTTAAACATACCGGCGTGTATAATCACAAGAATGTGAAATACAGTCTACTACCGAATAATATAGCTGCATTACATTCTCAAAAACCATTTGGGATTATACCATTTCCTTCCTCCCACTTCGAACAGCGAGCAAGCTTTACTGTCAAATTTGACAAGGCTCTGAGAAATGCATGCCTTATTAATGAATATACATTCTTAGAGTATTGTTATTTTCATTTGGATTCACACGGGCACCAAACCATCAGAACATTATTTCTAAGACTGAAACAGTCCGTTCGAACCGCAAAAGACAGAAAAAATCAAGCAAAATATAAAATATAAATATTTTTAAAGTAGGTATGATTTAAAAAAAAAAGTAAATAACTGGAGTTTAATAAATATTAAGGTTCAATATATATTAAAATATATATATACATATAGCAAAATACACAAATAGCAGAAATGAGGTAGAGAGCCTTTGGCTCAAGACAGCGAGCTGGGGCTCGTCACAATAGTATTTCAGAGCGGCCTCGCGTTCGCAAGACGACGAGGATGCAAGACTCACGTGCAACCCTCAGGGACACTGAACTTCAAATACGAGTAATTCCCACTCTAATTTTAACACTTTGACCGAAATTGGTTTAACTCATGTTGAATGTTCAACGCAAATTTAGAGTCAATTGAATCATGGGAAGCTATTTTGAAAATAGCTCACAATTTACACTAACTCCTCTGAAATTTCTAAAATACAGCAAGTAAAGCGGCTGTGCTCGCAGTGCAGATTAGAATTTATAACAGTTCCTTACCCAGTCTCACTTTTTCGCCGCCTGCATGCATGTTTTTCGCCGCCTACGTGATTTAATCGCTTAAATTGCTTAGGCGGCGAAAAACATGCATGCAGGCGGCGAAAAAGTTAGACTGAGTGGCGTTATTCGTAGAGTGTGGTTGACAGCAACTCCTTGTAGCTCATATGCTTAGGCTTTGTTTAACTTATTTTTGAAATTCGAATTAAAAGTTAAGCTTCCACCCATGAACGGCCGAAAAAGATGTAGATCTATAGATACATGGAAATGAAAGCGAATGAAACAATCTGATTTTTTAGATTTTGAGTTGTTGGAAAAGAAACATTACGCAGCGAAAGGTAGCATGGTTTAAGTTTTCAGATGCAAGAAAGTTAATATTAGGAGAAAGCTACAAAGAAGGTTACGTTCTAACAAAGTTTTATTCAGGAACGCAAAGCAGTGGCTTTAACTTCAGACCGCAGAAAGGGAGAAACTATACGAGGCAAACTCATTTAACTCAGCACAACACACACTGAAGGCAAAATATACTAGCTGTATTCCAATATCACCAGAAATAGTTGATGATATGACTAACAAAACTAATGCCCGCAAATGCTGATCAGTACTACACAACCTTTCAACTTGAGCGACTTCCTACACGCGACGCTGCTGCAGCTGCTATGGAAGATGAAGATGAGCTGGACGACATAATGGAATTCGAAGATTAGTTTGAAAGACCTTCAATCTTAACCTACACTTGTTTATTTTACATTTAATTGTAAAATCGTTTCCTTTTTTGACACAAAAATTTATTCAAATTTATTTGTTGCATTGTTTTCCAAATATCATGTTTATCTCTACATTACTGATCCTCACTAACGCTCACGGTATTTAAGACCAAACACCAACACTAAGGTGAGTAGAAAATTCGAATTTTTGATGCAGTGCTCCGAAGAATGCATTGCGTACTTCAGACACGAAGCATCTCCACTTCCGCTAGAATTGCACGCTCCCAATTGCTGTGCAATTATCTTCACCCACAAAACTCAGAAGAAACAACTCCATGACCGTTTCCTGCTTCTAATTCCCACTGATGACTGGCCTCACATAAGCTTTGTTCTCACTGCGAGACAAACGGGCCAATGATCATTCATTCGTCTGTTTTTACAAGCTGTCAAAAGTGCTCAAGGCCAGCGCGGAGAATAAAAATATTAAGATCGCCATCAGCTCTAACCGACAACAACATAGATGTATTCAAAGCTCACTAGGGGAGGACAGAGATCTTCAATGGATTTTGGAAGCAGGAATAAAATGTGATCTCAGCATGGGATGAAGCTGCACGTGTTTGTGGCTTATCAGTCATCGGAACACTGTGCAGCTCCGTGAAGTTTGTTCCCTAATGTTCTGCTCCAATCTGTGTTTCATTCATTTTCTGAAATGAATCTCTTGATCTTGACCAAGTGGTGCGAGTAATTTAATTCAAAATTTAAATGCGTTCATTGCCAGTTGGTACTTTGGTAGAACGCATGGAAATTCATCTTTGATGTATTGGCTGATGCGGAATAAAGAATGATTCAGAACTTTCGCCTCACTGCGCTTTAAACCCTCATTGCATGACATCGAGCAGTGGGATGTCTGCAACGAATTATGAGGAGACCTTTAGTCACACCACAGAGTCACAGTCTAAAGATGGCCGCATTTTTCCGGGACTTCGAATTCTGTGTGGCGTCCTAGCGCCCACCAGTCCTGCAGCGGTGCAAGTCTGCGTCATTGAACTCATGGAATTGCTTTTGGAATTAGAATTATTTATGCTTGTAAATCAATTCGCTGCTTGGACACACAATTAATTAATACCGCTCGAATAAGTCCCACGTGAATAAAATTCAGCAGCATCACCTTACTCTGATTCTGAATATCTTGCACCTAGTTTTTTCAAACTTCATAACAAATGCATTTCACATGGTACATTTATTGGTTCTTTTAAATCAGTTTAAGTTGCTGCAGTTTTTACCTGTTAACTCTACACGCCAACGTAGTGAATTATACCTCCTTTGTAAAATTCAGCAAATTTTTGACAGAAAACTTTGCATTAATGTTTAACTCAGTTTATACATACCAACGATACCTTTTGTAAGACTCAGTTTGGTTTTAAATGTAATGCTAGTACTACCGTGATAATTTTCACCTTATGCAAAAGAAAAACATTCCCTGATGATGCCCATTCCCTCTCTGTTCATTCCTAGAGTTACGTTAAGTCTTTGACGCTGAAGAAGAAACTATTCTGCTTGGAAAACTTTATTATTTTGGAGTTCGAGATGCTGTTTATGATATATTAGCCGTTGCTAGACTATAAGAGAGCTCAATGCGTACCTTGTATTGTCAGGAAGTTATTGTATTATTATTTGATGTCCCACCTGACCCAGTTATAGACTGCGTTTTGTTTAATATTTTTCTCGATTAAGGTTTATATCGATGTGGGGGAAACTATTTTCTGCAATCACGACGCCGTCTTGTACGTGGGATAGCATGAACTTAATGAAGCTGTGGCGAAAATGTAAGAAAAATATTAAAAATTTGAGTAAATGGCAGTTAAAAAACAAACAAACTCCACTAACTAACTAGACTGAACGCTAAGCAATTCAAACAAATTGTTTACAACTAGTAGTGCGTGAAGAAGATTATCACTTAAGATTATACGGCAATGAACATGTTGGAGTACGAGTATGTGTACATTGGTATTTACTGCCCTCGATAAGTTCAACGACTTCTAGAACATCAATGATGTTTACGCTTAAACATTATGCCTGGTGCAAACTAATGATGTTTACTTCTGCACTACTCCCCTCGAAATACTTGTAATAGCTTTTCATGGCATTGCAAACACTGCAAAGTACTTACGCGTAATTTTAGACAGCATGCTTTTTTCTCTCAGAGAAATGGAACCTGTAAGAAGTTGAGTAGATATGGTAGAATGATGTATACAGTTTCAAAATACTTGAACAAGAGCTCAGGTATTCTAATTTCTAAAATTATATCTTAGATCCATCTCTTACTCTTACCACCTATGCAATATTAGGGGATAGAGTCCTGTATAATTCAATTCGCAGAGTACAGATTATCGTCTGTAAAATCCTGCGTGTACTTTGGAAATTATGATAGAATTGTTGACACGTATAAATCAATACGCTACTTGGACACGTGCAATTAATTAAAAATTGTACCAGGAAGAGATGTTCATCAGTATTTTTTATTCGGTCTGTGAACGACGCGGTGGGTAAAAAGAGTCCACAAACAAATGTACGAACAACATTGAAACAGTAGCACAAGCTATACAAGAATACTTAGCTTCCATTGCCCGCCCGTCCGGCTAGAGGTTGATAAGCAGTCACTTATATTTCAAAGCATTTTATCTGATCTCTCATCACACTTCGCTTGCATATGCCACTGAGTGAATTTGCAAATTAAACTCAATGTCTTGAAAAGTAATTGATTAAGTCTTAGAAAAAAGAGTTGTGGAACTATATCAGAAGTATGCCAAAACTTTTGCATTTTAATGAGAGGTTGTTTTATCAGAAATGGAATTTGCCAGTGAGGGAGAAATCAATAATGGATCACACAGATGATGTTTAGTTTATTTCTCACTGAGATGAGCGTTAAGAAAACAGTTAGTCAGCAGTACGTATGGAAGTTTTTGATGTCTTTGAACTCTGCCATTTCATTCATGTTTTTATCAATGAATGTTTTGAAATATAGAAAGCACATTTTTTAAGTGTATGGGCACAGTGCCTGATAAGCTTTACTTGAGACAGATTGGTGAAGTTGGTTCATTTGTTACTAATTCAGTTACGTACATGCGTACATGAATTACTGTAATATTCTCCGGTGTGCAAAATCGCTGCAGATGAAAGTTATCAAGGGCTGCTCAGTAATGAGCAAGCAGCTGATGGTCGAAAAGAAAACAGACACGTAGTGAATTACTCTGAAACTTTGTACAATGCTCTGCTAAAATAATCCAATTCCTATTCAGAACCAGTTTAAATATAACACAACGATGCTTATTCTCCTAGCGCCTGGAAAGAAGATTTTGTTCTTTAGCAGGCAAAACGGGATAGACTTTCAAGCTAATTTCAAAACAATGTATCAGGTGCGATGAGGAAATTCAATTCACTGGTTACGAATCTTGTACGTACGTAGGCCACACGTAGAATAAATTCAAATTCACAAGAAATTGTCCATTGCGCATGGCTTTATTAGAATAACACATCATGCTTACTATTCCGTTTACTCGAGACAATTCCTCGCTGTACAACAAACACAACACTGGCACGCACCCGATGCATCGTATTTTCTTTAACATTACGTAACACTTGTGCGCACTTCGTTCCACGTCACAACACTTTTTAACGTCTCATATCTCTCTGAAACACTTTATGAGATTTTCCACCATTTACGACATATTGGAGGCGCCCACAAATAGGCATCATGCAAGCTGTTTCTTTTACATTTCCTCTGAATTTCATCAACAGCAATAGCAGTGCATACCAAAATTTACCACAACATCGTGAAATTTACGTTTCTATGGTAGTGACGCACTGCGCGCTAGCTGTGGGTCTGATGCTGTACCACGTACGTTTTTCTTCCTGAAAGTCATTCCTCTGAACAGATGACAGAACCATCGCTGAAAGGCGCAAGCGGCCAGCAATAACACAGCAGCGCCACACACTGCCAGCGCAGACTGGCTCATACGATTACAGGGAATGAAGGCAGTTGATGTGTGCTGCTGCAGCCTCTTCATTAGTGCGAGAGAAGCCCATCAAAACATGGTTTGTGAGAGAAAATAAACGGAGACAGCCGCGGAGGCGCTAACGAGCACGGAAATACATCTGTGTATGTACGGACATGACAATATAACATGCAAATGTGCATGATGAGAGTGGAGGAATGTGAATGTTTATTGGCGATGTTTAAAAATAAAACGCGGAATTATTTAGATATTCATCTTCGCTCGAAAAGTTCAATTTCTTAATTAATTTTTACTTCAATTCAACATAACTTAGGGATATTTCATGATGTTAATACGAATATGAACACATGATTTGTTTGAAATTTTATTCAAATTTTGCACAAATGCAACGGGATGCTCTGACTTGGAACATTGTATGTTCACCTCTCAAGATTTCATGAGATAAATGTAATAATCATTATATTTATTACTTTAATTATTAATGTAATTACATAATTTTTCACCCAAATGAGCGAATAAAATTATACGGGAAAATTCAATTTCACGCCCGCCTTGCAGCGTGCAATGCACCACCAACACAACTCCAAGAAATGACTCATATTTCAAACGCACTGAGTTCTATGAAGTCTACAGCATGACTGCACTACGCCATTAAAAGTTCCGACATCAAGCAAACTTGTTCCGTAATTACGGAAAATAACGCCGGGGCAATCGTTCTCTGCAAACATGCTCTGTTATGAGGGCCTGAACGGTCTTTTCTGTTCAGTTCTGTTCGTTTCTCTTCGCAGCGAAGGTAGCATTTGTGTGAAATTGCCATTTGTATTAAACGGCTGGTTTGCTACGTAACTTTTAACCAATATAAAATGCTCGCTTGACGAACCGATACATAGTATTAAACTGGATTACGACTGGTTTGCGACGTAACTTTGAGTTTATACAAAAAGCTCGCTCAACCAACAGATACTTAGTATTAAATTGGATTACGACTAGTTTGCTACGTAACTCTTAGCTCATATAAAATACTCGCTCAACGAACAGATACTGAGGACTAAATTGGATTACGACTGGTTTGCAACAAAACTTTTAGCTAAAATAAAATAGTCGCTCAACAAGCAGATTCTGTTTCTCAAATTTTTAGGTACACACTTTATTTATTTGCATGTACAGAACTTGCTTAAAATGTTTTTTGTCAGTTCTCCAGTATTCAAATGCGCTGGTTCAGTCAGTGAATCATTTCGATGTTTTTAGCTGACCATCCGACCTCAAATGCACTATTTTCTTAACTTCTTGTCTCAATGTAAAGTAATGGCCTCTTTGTGGCCACAGTGTGAGTAATTTACCATCGATTCTCGAGGCAAACAAGAAAGAATCGTCTGTCTAGCAAATATTGTAGATTTGGGTCTGCTAGACTCCTGTCGCACATGTCAGGAGCGTTCCAAGTTTTGTCGAGTTCAAACTATTGACAAGCGTCAAGTTTTTCATCACGCGCTACATTTGTACAGGAAGCTTTCGTAATGTTCAATAAGTTTGATTATCAAGTTGAAATGTTACGATGATTTCGGTGGCTGCTCCAATTTTCGACGTCAAGATTAATGTGGTTCGTGATTATGACGGGAAAGAAAGCCGCACTATGAATTAAATAAACATGAATGTCTTGTTTTAATGTTTAAATATCAGACCTGAGCCGCCAGTCAGAGTATACTTATGGATGTAATATTTGCGGGTCTGCAAAACAAATGCAGTTTCAAGACCAAAACAGAATTCAATGTGTGAAATTTTCACATCAATTCAATACTCGTTTATTTCGTTTTAGCTCATGAAATTTCGAGAATTTAAACCAAATTTCATTCAAATGTATATTCAAACAAAATAATAAATAATTTTTGAATTCATGTCATTGTTTTGAAAAACGAATTTAAATTAAACTCTTCATCAATTTGGTACATTGATAGTTACTTGAAGAGTAGTATAACCCTTCCTTAAAATCTCACTTTTAGGATAAATGGGAAAACCAACGTAGCTAAAAATATCCTGGTAAAAACAAACGTTTCAGATAAAAAAAAAAATTTTCTTTAGTGCTCAGAAGTACAATAAATTAGTGTGTGAAAAATCGTAACTCTAAATCTTCTCTAAATATGTTTAACACTTTAATTCATTGTATTTCTGACAACTCAAGATGAATTTTTTGTAATCCGAAACGTTTGCTTTCTATCATGATATTCTTGGCCACGTTGGTTTTCCTATTTATCCTAAAGGTGAGATTTCCTAGAAATCAGTCTATTTCATTTACTCCTTAAAATCATGATGTTTAATTTTTCAAA
>JACJUY010002378.1:80052-93426 GCA_014220935.1 Platorchestia sp. MABIK | reverse complement strand
TTCAGTGCTCGCTCTTCGCAGCGAAGGTAGCATTTGTGTGAAATTGCCATTTGTATTAAACGGCTGGTTTGCTACATAACCTTCAGCCAATATAAAATGCTCGCTCAACGAACAGATACTTAGTACTAAATTGGATTACGACTGGTTTGCTACGTAACTTTTAGCTCATATAAAATACTCGCTCAACGAACAGATACTGAGTACTAAATTGGATTACGACTGGTTTGCTACGTAACTTTTAGCTCATATAAAATACTCGCTCAACGAACAGATACTGAGTACTAAATTGGATTACGACTGGTTTGCAACATAACTTTTAGCTAAATTAAAAAGTCGCTCAACAAACAGATTCTGTTTTTCAAATTTTTAGGTACACACTTTATCTATTTGCAAGTACAGAACTTGCTAAAATATTTTTTGTGTCAGTTCTCCAATATTGAAATGCGCTTGTTCAGTCAGTGAATCATTTCTATGTTTTTAGCTGACCATCCGACCTTAAATGCCCTATTTTCTTAACTTCTTGTCTCAATGTGAAGTAATGGCCTCTTTGTGGCCAGAGTGTGAGTAATTTACCATCGATTCTCGAGGCCAACCAGAAAGAATCGTCTGTCTATCAAATACTGTAGATTTGGGTCTGCTAGACTCCTGTCGCACATGTCAAGAGCGTTCCAAGTTTTGGTGAGTTCAAACTATTGACAAGCGTCAAGTGTTTCATCACGCGCTATATTTGTACAGGAAGCTTTCGTTATGTTTAATAAGTTTGATTATCATATTGAAATTTTGTGATGAGTTTCGGTGGCTGATCCAATTTTCAACGTCAAGATTAATGTGGTACGTGATTCTGACGGGAAAGAAAGCCGCACTACGAATTAAATAAACAGGAATGTCATGTTTTAATGTTTAAATATCAGACCTGAGCCGCCAGTCAGAGTATACTTATGGATGTAATATTTGCGGGTCTGCAAAACAAATGCAGTTTCAAGACCAAAACAGAATTCAATGTGTGAAATTTTCACACCAATTCAATACTCGTTTATCTCGTTTTAGCTCATGAAATTTCGAGAATTTAAACCAAATTTCATTCATTAAAAAGGCGACTAAACAAACTAATAAATTTTTTTTAAATTCATGTCATTGTTTTGAAAAACGAATTTAAATTAAACTCTTCTTCAATTTGGTACATTGATAGTTACTTGAAGAGTAGTATAACCCTTCCTTAAAATCTCTCTTTTAGGATAAATGGGAAAACCAACGTGGCTAAGAATATCCTGGTAAAAAAAAAAGGTTCCGGTTCACAAAAAATTCATCTTCAGTGCTCAAAAGTACAATTAATCAGTGTGTGAAAAAATCGTAACTCTAAATCTTCTCTAAATATGTTTAACACTTTAATTCATTGTATTTCTGAAAACTGAAGATGAATTTTTTTGTAATTCGATTCGTTTGTTTTCTATCATGATATTCTTGGCCACGTTGGTTTTCCTATTTATCCTAAAGGTGAGATTTCTTAGAAATCAGTCTATTTCATTTACTCCTTGAAATCATGATGTTTAATTTTTCAAATAGAATTTTTTAGGAGTTGCAAACACAATCGTTAAAGTTTAGCGAGGTAAATGTTGTTCGACTGGACCCATCATTACAGCAGGCTACATTCCAAGTGGTCTCTCTGTGCTAGTGAATCCCCCGGCATGTTTGCAGGCGATTGAGAAACTCGTATGGGTTTCAAAACAGCTCAAACTTGAAAAATAGCCCCGTAAAAATCTCCAACTATCAGAAATACTGAGTCCAGCCCCGCAGAATAAATTTCTTCAAATATAATCTACACATTCACCTTAACTAGATTTCCGATGTTGAAACCACGAAGTCCTAGCCCATAATTTTCAGAATTTCAATTCAGTTCTGTGGAAGAACTTCAATTCAGTTCTTAAAAAAAAAGGAAGAGCATTGGCGGTTTTCCAAAGGCATCCTAGAGAGCCAGCCAATTTTTGAACGAAGGGTGCGTCCGATTTCATGTAATGGAAGCACGCTATTGTTCCTGTTTCTGGAACACGTTCAGTTTTTGACAAAATTCAACTTCGTGGTTCATTTAGAAAAGTAAAACTTACCTTGGAAAAATTCTTGTTTAATTCTGACTCTTCTCTGTATTTTGAACATATAAGGAGGTACGTCCATTAGAGGCGTAGCTTTGGCTTGGTGTATACTTTAAACATGTTTCTCGTTATGGTGATAGTTAGAAGATAAGTTGTGAGATTGTTGTAACAGTCTTATTTGAGATATGAATGCAATAATGTGGGTGATGATGAAGGTGTAATTGTAGTCAGGTGTTCAATCATCCGTCCCTTATGCCTGGGGTTCTTTCATTCAGTGCGATTATTTCTTTTGAGGTCAGGTAATCAGTTTTATAAGCTCTAGCGATCAATTTTGTTTTGTAGGTGTACACTTAAAGAGCAACTTCATGCTGATTGTCTCCAAATTGAGCTGGAGGTTTATTTTCTCCATTTAAGATTTTTTGTCAGTGCTGAGTAAAACTTATAACACGTCACTGAATATAATCAACACGAACGTAACTAATTGGATTTGTGATTAAAACATATTGAATAAGCAGTTACTCTTGGAAAAATAACGCTTAGCTCCAAATTATAGGTACACATTCTGATGCAAATTCCTTATGCATTTGCTTGCCTGCTCTTGTGAGCGTCAATTTAGAAAGCGTAGTGAAGCATGTAATAGCACACCGATAGAGGTCAGGTTGAGTTATGAATAGTTTATGACTTTTTCTGCATTTTTTTCACAACTGAAAGATTAAATGAGTTCACTCTAATGTAACTCTCCATTTATGCTGGTCATTTCGTACGAAATTAATAACTACCACTACCTATTCTTCAAGAAATTGTTTGCTATGTGAAGCATAGTGGGAAATTCCACACAACTTCATTTTCGTTTTCAATTTACAAGGAACAAAAAGTCAATAAAGTTTTATTCATTTATTATAGAGCCGTACAAGGTAGTCTATACCTTTAGGCTTTCAAAAGCGAACACATCCGTATCCGTTGATAGTTTCAAGTTTTTTAAGTTTCATTAGTTTCAATAGTGTGCGACGGCTGCTCAAGAAGATTAGGAACGATGCTTCGCAACGTCAAGGCACAGAATAAGAAACCGAACGGTGTCTCAGCAGGGCAGGGTAGGTATGCTCAAAAAAAACGTTGTCGACAGAGCGCGAAGCCAGGGTATTAAGGCCAACATGCCGACCTGGAGTAAAGAAAAACCAAGGTAAGCCACCGACAACCAACGACAAAATTCCTACTATCGGACGTTAACTTTCAAGGTATCAAATTAGGCAGCACACCTAAACGCACCCGCAAGGCCTAGACGAAGCTGCACGTTAGAGATGAGGATGACGAGACGCTGGACCGAAGAAAGAAAACTGCCAGTGGAGTTCCCCCCAGTGTCAAAGGCACGCAACGTAGCGATCATACTGAAGGCAAACGAAACTAAATAAAATAACTGTTCAACCAAATTTACGACCAATGAGAACAAACGAAACCAAATAAACTCAAGTAAGTCAAAAATCAGTTATGACAAACTAAACCTACAACCACTCACCCAAGTTTATTGCCACACTTGGTGGGTAATATACCACTTTTAGAAGAATGTTAGGAAATTTAGAGGAAAACAGTCGAAGGTAGGTGTTCAGGTAAGGACAGATAGGATAGATTAAGGTTTTTATTCTGATGAAAGTCATAGGCCCAGAAGAAGTAAATTATAAATCAGCTCTAGGATGAGCAATATCGCATCCAAGTATTAGAAGCTGAATTAATAGTAATTTAAGTTCATTGAGATATGAGCATTGCTCAATCTCCAATAAAGTACGGCAACTGCCGTTTTAAATTCAATTTCAATGTTTAATGTTTAATGTTTCATCGTTTAAAACCCTGAACACCTTCAAGAGGTTCAATAAACCCAAAAATAAACAACAATGGAAAAATAGACACAGGCACGCAAACGTAAATGTAGTTGAAACACAGAAGCAGCAAGAAATTTAGGATACTTAGGTATTGTGATGATAAATTAGAGGGATGACACCGGCAGGACACAACTCCAATGCAGAAACAGACCAGCGCTCACCTTAAATCCTAACTAAAAACTAAAGAACTCCACCGACATTACTTCCCATTGACTGCAATACGACCGAAAACAACGGCAAGAAGCAAAGCGGCTCGCCCAACTTCACGCCACGGTCTCAACTGACAAGTGCACCTCGCGAGCATGTGGGAGATTTTTCCAACAGCATTTTGCAAGGAACGGAAAAGATTAAAATCCTTTATCGCTAGATACGGAAATTTCACATGATTGAATAGAGTGATGTAGACCACTTCGTCTTCATATACGTAGCTGAGTTCTTATTGCCGAGTGAAGTCTTGTGTTGTAATGAAGAAGCATATTATTATTATTATAAAGGACGTTTCACCACCGAAGACGCTACGAAGACGTTTCATCGGTGTAATCGATATTCCCTAGTTCGTCATTTCTATATGAATTCGCACAAAGCGATATCTGTTTTTTGGTGCGTACAGTTTTTGAACAGATTGACAAGAAAGCGTTGAAGCTGCCGTCGTGTTTGATTGAGGGTTTCATGATGGATGATGCCACAGCTTATCCCAACAAACACGGAGCATTACTTATCCTTCGCAAAGCTCAGCTTTGGATGTAACCTGGTCCTTATCAGCTCACTGTCTTTTACGTCAAACATCATGATGGAAGACTCATTTTTCATTGCTTATTACGATAAGCTTAAAATATGGGCCAATTCGCTGCCTTGAAAGATTGCATGCCGCTGTGAATATGCCATGAACTCATTCATTTCAGAAAGGGCAAAAGGGAGCTATTTTCTTAATTTTCTTAATTCATCTTCTTCATTCGACAGCACTGTAGATTGTTTTTAAGTTGAGTCAAGATCGAGTACTGACTCGCTAGTACGTTCAAGACAATTCCCAAATACAAATTGGCACAGTACTACAGCTGTTCGACGCAGTATTGAACGATTTGTACAGTGATACAGACATATCCATTTTTACATCGGTTTTTGAACCGTGGCTGCGTGAGGCACTGTTGCTGTTTCGTAAGGTAACCTTACTAATCAACACCGACCAACAGAGGGCGGCTATGCAGCTGAAGCCACTATTTACCAATCGTGTATTCTAGTAGTGTGGTATGTACTGCAGTACCTTGAGCATAGTTTTACGGCAGTGTATTGCTAGTGTCTGACATTAATCTTCTCTGCTGCCAGAACTCTTATTGCAGTGTACTGCTCTAAACCGACCCTAGCGTGGTCTGCTCCACCCAACTGCAGAAAACCGTTCAAGTCACAGCTCCAATTTTTAGCTTAGTCGGAGTTCACCGAGTCTCTCATGGCATTTTAATCAAAATGTGATCATCCTGCCTTCAGTTCTTTAATAAAACAATGATCCAAAGAAGGAAACTTTGAACGCTATTTCTTTTCTGACTTGGCGATCACTAATTACATCATCGACAACACTACGAAGGAACTTGCTGCCTCAGCATCACATGCCGTGAATGCATTTTCAGATCCTCCACGTTAGGAAATAAAACTAAAATAACGCATGTGAGGCAAACTGTCGTGTTTTACGCTTCAGCTACCCTTCGTCGTGTTCAAATAAACGTTATGAAGAAGGGTTCGTTTGGCCAACGATCACCTTTTCAAAAGATCCGCCATCGCAAATATATTCTCGTCGATAAGCACAGCATATGCTTAGCTCTACGAACATCGCCCAGGACATCGCAGCCAACGGTTACTACATCGACGAGCGTCGATTGAAAGCTACGCCCACGCTGATACCCCACTTCGGGAATGCCACGTCACCAACGTCTTGAGAAAGCTGTACTGCCGAACACTTCCATCTCTCTTCATATAATTCAACTCTTTCCGTAGACACTTAGGGTCCCGTTTGTTCTATGTAAATTACTTGTTAATTAATATGTAAACTTGATCCAATCTAATTATCTGACGACACTTGCTATTTCCGATAAATTATTAACGTAAAGGATTGTAAATGAGAACGCGTTTGTTCTCGGGCGTGACAGAGACGCCGAAGCTGCCACGTCTGGGAGACTGCGGCGTCACAGTACCTCGGCAGCGTTGTGAAGTAGAGGTTGTGCTTTCGTCCGCTACCCTCGCGGGTATGCGAGGCGACGATTATTGAAGTCAAGTATTGACTAATTTGTTTAAATCGCCAATCTGGAATTTGAGTGCAGATAAGTATCTACCCTACATGTCATCCACTATTATCATTCATATCTTGCTATTTCACGTCTAGGCTAGTTGGAATTCGCCTTCAGTGTACGAAGCATTATTCTGTACCTAGGATGTGTACGTAAATTCATTTAATGTATTACATAATCTGTTTCGCTGACTGATCCAGTGACGAGGCCTCACCTCGATATGAGCTTATTATAAATAAATTCCTGTCCATCGATTGTGTTAACTAATTTGAATTAGAAGACGTCATCATTTCAATCTTAAACTAAGAATTTGGAAGCCTGTTTATGTAATCCCTTACAATTATTTACCCTTTAATTTTCAGAAATAAATGTCATCAGAAAATATTAATGACAGAGTAACATCAGAAATATACTGAAAGATACGTCATCGGAAATAAATGACTTATGAATACGATCAAAGTGCTAGCAGAGATGTGGACCATTATAAACTTGGTCAAAGCTCGTAAAACTGTAACCATGACCTGCATATCCTGTCTATCATGAAATCAATTTCTATAACAATTGAACTCTGCACCGCGTCTTTTTGTTCCTTTTTCTACATCGCAAATCATTCCTGACTCACCTGCTATAACGCAATGATACAGAACTGCTCAAAAAATATGTTGTTGTTGTATTAAATTATCTGGTTTTATTTTTAAATTTTATATTCGTAAAGAAATTAACTCAGCACTGCCGACCTCGAGTTCAGCTAAATCACGAGAGGAAATTCTCTTCACAGAAATCACATTTTCGAAAATGTTCCGCTGGTCTTTCCAGATTAGCATTGTTACGAAGACTCACATCGTTTCTTAAATTTAGAGTAGTGCGAACATGAACGTTTGCCATTAATACAGCGTATATTATTAATGAGCATTTGGTTGCAAGATTCTTACTTTTCTCGTTTGCAATTTTTCTACTCTTTCTAGAGCTAGATCACTTTTGAACACGTAAATTTTCATAACATTGGTTACAGGTACTGTACGCTCCTATTTGTTTCAAAATAAAACATGGCATTAGAGTTAGAACCTCTCTACTGGCGGGTGGATTGAAGCGCGCTTCATTGCATTATCCACTGCATTATGCAGATGTTGAAGGACTGAGTTTTTTCTCAATAATTTCTGAAATATTTTTCACGAATAAATCAATAAAGTACGGCAGTAGCAGCACCCGAATTCTAATAATATAAACCTAAAAATAATTCTCTTAATAATATCATAATGATCTTTACCTGTCGTGTCGACGCCAACTCTCTGTTGTGTACAGGAACCCTGTCCTGTCGCTGTTGGGCACATTGATATTTCCTTCCACTTTGACTGCAATTGGTTAAACCAACGTTCAATGTTCAACTTAAGTATAGACCATTGAGTCAATTCTAGTAAGCAATTTTGAAAATAGCAAACATTTACTGGATCGTGCCTCTATTTAGCTTCAACTGAGTGCTAATGAAAATTGGTTTTGTGGCTACTGGTCAGTCAGCAGAATTATGAAAATCCCTTCTGTGGCCTCCGGTGGCTCATTTGAGATCAAACCTTCACACAAAACATTACAAGCTCGATTGCTTTCAGAATTGTGACTTGAAATGCGTCGTAGCACAGGTAAAAGAATTCATTGAAGATGATTTTAAAGACGATTGATATCACGTGCCTGCAAGTTGACAGTAAATTTGGGCATAGTTTAGTTATTCATGCTAAAATTTCAGCTGCGAGTTTCTACTTCCGTGGACGACGTGCGAGACGATTGTCAAGGTGAATAATGTATGAGCACACTATCTCCCCGTGGACCTCACGTCAGTCCACGGTGCTGCAGAGCGAGCTCATTTCTTTACAGGAGAAGATACGTACATCAGCCGCACGCTCTACCCTCGTCCGTTGTCTGCAAAGCTCAGAATGTTGACCGGAATTATTTTGTTCAAGCTTTTCTCCTTAGGCTGTATCTAAAGTACATCGTTTCAAACAATAGTTTCTCAGTAGATTATATTGGTTAAAAATTGAGAAAGCATTTTACGCGATGGGAGAATGAAATATGATACTTTATTTTTAAGTACCTGCCACACAAAAATTTCAAGATATTTTTTGCAAAAAAATGTATATACTAGAAAATTTGACTTTCCAAAGTTTTGTTGGAATCGTTTTGCATAGTTTAAGCCTGATGTTTGCAGCCCACCCTCGAAATCAAATTTAAGTTTTGGAGATTCCAGCAAAGTTTAGCAGCGCGCTTCTTCCTGGCATCCGACAAATGAAAGAGTGGCACAGTAAATTCAAGACATTCAAGAACCACCATTTGTCTCTAAACACAATCTTTCGATATATAAAGCGTTTCATTTGTTCACAGAACTGATGAAACGGTTAATTTAGATGGAAATTTGAATGAAATGGTTCAGAGTAAAATGAAGGTTAAAATTGTTTTTTCTGAATGAATGCTTAACAAATGCCTTTAGGTTCAGATACGAAAGATCGTCGAGTTATGAGTTTGTGTTGTATGTTCTTAGCCTTCACAGTTTGCTTAAAATTTTTAAAGCAATGTTATTCAGAATTCTGCTCGCTTCTGCTCGATTCTGTTTTACTGAGACAAAGGATTTCGCCAAGCGAAGTGCTCGAACCCATGATACGAGAGACGTCTGCGGTTCTGATTCCATCGGGTGCAGCAGTAGACAGATTTAGCGAGCCAAGCACCTGGTCACAGCTTAGCCCTTCCTTCGTGTCGCATTCTGTGCCTGGCATGCTGCATTTCACTGTGATCTGAAAGCGTTACTTTGTTTGCGAATCTCATTTGAATCTCATTTTCAAATTGCCTCTGCCTTGTGTTGTACACAACTCCGCCTCAGCTCACTAACTTCATACCGACACCGCTTTTTGTTGAACTCCCGCTCTCGCAGCAGCCTAGCTTGTATCCATTTCCATCCCTTCACTTCACTTCACTTCAATCCGATGCCGAACACAACTTCAATTCCACCGCATTCTCGCTCCCTTTTTAGCCTGGGACCCACACTCTGCTCTAGTACTTAACGTTACTATAGCTTCTCTTACTCTCTGTACATTTCTCTGTTGATACCTTCATTCCATTTTGCCAACATTCCCCATTTGTACTCTTAATGCCCCACTTCCTCGCTGCACTCAGACCTCCGCGCAACATTAGATGGGCCTCGCAACAGCAGTAAGAAATGCTGGAGTGGCATTTAGTGCTCGTTTGACGCAGTGTGACAGTGGGGAATGCAGGCCATTAGCGCCACGAATGACATTTGAAGCTAAATAAGTGGGAGCTGTGCCAGGTCTCTCCGTGATTTGAAATTTCATCTAAGGCTATTTATAACCAAAACGGCGCTTCATTTCAGTAACTCTTTTTGAACCCTGCATGAACGAAAACAGCTGTGGAAAGAAATTCAGAGTTTCAGTAAGCGTTTTTATATTAATTCGTTCACCATGTGGTACTCCGAGCATTACTTCTTGATATCGATTCCGCAAACTGTGAAATAAAAATGGAATAAACAGCACATATAATATCTTTTGTACTATTTTTGATCTAGTGCAGCAGCGGTTCATCACATGGAGATGCTCACAAGTATACGACGCACGAGAACCAAAACTGCTTGCTGTTTTCCGAGTTTTTGAGGTCTTTTTCTGTGTGTGAATTTAATAACATGCATAGTAATTAACTGACGTTAATTACACAAAATCAACAGGATTGATTTTATTAGACACCATTAGTATTGCTATAAATAATTTAAAATACTCCAAATACGACGGAAATACTGCAAATAAGTTGATTCCAGATAACATGCGCACATGCTCACATATCACTCGAGTGTTGCTGCAGCAGCCAACGCACCAACAGCAGCATAAAAGGAGTTATTAGTGTATGAATATTTTGCAATAACGGCGCATTTACAAATAAGTTTGCTTTGCTATTGAAGGATTATTACTCGCAAACAACATGATCTAAATTTCCACGAGTAGAATTACAGTTGCTACTACAATTTTTTATGGTAATTCTTTTTGTATTTCCTGAAACTGCTCGCTGAAGATGCGTATTTCTCAATTCGAAACACAACTGTTTACAATTACACTTGAAAAAATTAAAAAGCGAAAGAATCTGTAATATAATTCTGCAAGCGTTCCGTCAGTCGGTCAGTCAGCCGGTTCTTCATGCTATGAAATATTAAATGGAAAAAATTAAGAAGCAATTTCTGTTTCACGAGTTCATGCTTCTTATCGAATAATTATCGTTGGGTCAATTGAAAATTCTTGTTGAAGTTAGGATGCATAAGATAAGTTAGATTAACTTTGAGCAGGTAATCATAGGTTAGGTTATGAGAGGATAGGTTAGGTTAAATTGGAATAGCAATGGATCGTTTTGGATAGGTTATTGCAGAACGTGTTGTTGTCGGACATATCAGGTTGAGGTTAGGTTGGAATAGGCTATGTTAGAAAAGGTAAGGCTAAGCTAGAATAGGATAGGCTAGAATCGCCTAGGATAGATTCGGTTGTTCAAGTTAAGAAATGATCGCAAAATTCTTTACGAAGTAAGGTCTTGATGTGCTGTTTAAAGTTGGGTTAGGATACTCTAGGCTAGATTAAAGACTGTTAGGTTAAGAGAGGAAAGGTGAAGATATGTAAGGCTTAGCAGAATAACTTATTTTAGGATGGCCAAGGAAAAATGACGGCGAAATTTTACACACGTCCACCGAGTTTCAAATATTTAGTCAGTAATTTCCTGGTATGTGGCATTTTCACAACTAAGCTACCTCGTATCTTACAAAAGTTATGTTTTCATTAATTAAATCAAATTTTCGATTAAAAACGATCAAGTGTGCATAAAGAGATTGTTATTAAAATATTGCTACCGATTTCCATTATGATTATTTAAAAAAGCATAATTGTATGATGCAAATATCCAGATAAATTACATAGCACTTAATGCTTTTCCGAAGCGAGAGTAGATTACAGTACTGAGTGTTTTGCTTAGCCTTTTGAGTTGGCGGTGCACCCAGTGTTTATTTCTCCAAACTCTGTGACAGATTAGATGGGTTTCATGCAGTGCAGACATGACTTCCGGCCTCAAAAAATAACATTCAGGAGAATAACAAGTGTGCGTCAGCTACACACGCAGCCGTGGCAGCTCACGTCCCCTCTCCAGGAGCGCCATCAGACGTGTAATTGGACAATTTGTTGTCACGTGAAGCTCATGTCTAGATTATCTGGGGACTGCGGTGCCATGTCATCGGAGTCTCTTGTGTTGTTCTAGAGGTAGTGACATTCACAGGCCGCCGGACTCTAGTGTTGTTCTTGGCGTAATGAAATTCGCAGGATGCTACTCACAGAATGACGATGAACGCCTCATGCGTTCATCGTTAAGTAATTGCGTCCTGCCGAGAAACAAAAGCCAAGCAATATGTGACTGCAATCCATGAACGTTTTGCGTTAACCTACTCATGAAGCCCACCAGTCTCGTACGTCAGCTGTCTCAAGTTGCTACAATGAGAGTTTGTTTTAGCTCTTCTCTAACTTCCACTATAACCTTCTGTAAACAGTCCAGCGTTCTTATTGTAGCCTTAACCAGATCGTAAGGTAGAACGCCATGAACTTTGGATGGCTCAACTCTACAGAAGAATTTCATTCATTTTCGGAAAATTAATTTTGTGTTTGCAATTCTTGAAACGGGTATTTATGTTAACATTTCCATTTCAAATGATATAAGGAAATTTTTCAAATTTGCTTCCTCCTTGATCTTAACGATATATTTCTGTTTGTCTGCTTTTATACTTTTGTTCAGGCTGTTCAAAATTTTATGCTTTTCATTCATCTTCTGAGAAGTACATTTTTCTCTTTCTACTTCAATTTGAATCATTCTATTCAAAACTATTGTAAGAGTTTTTATTTTTGACTTCCATAAATTTATCGAGTGATCAGTTTGCATTCATGCTAAGAATGAAATGACGTTCGGTGCACATGGGCTCATAACTCAGGAGTTCCACCGAATTAAGGCTAGAAGGTCTTCAAATAAACAAATGATATTTATGCTTTTTAAGTCGCCACTAGTATCTCGTTCACATGTACCTTTGAGGTCGAGCACGCAACTTAGTTCGCTAATCTGCATTGAAACACATCTGTAAAGTTAACTGATGATAAATTCATGATAAAGTTAGCTGAATTGAGAAGAAAAACACAAGAAGAGCCCAACGAGGAAATTCAAGACTGTCAAAGAGCCAATGAGTACATCTATCATGGGTGAAAACAATACCGCGCTCAGAAATCGATCAGATTCCTTGGCATGTACAGTATATTGCATGAAAATAACAGAACGCATGGCAATAAAACTCGCGATAGCCACAATGACTGACACGCACACGCAAATGTTGTGACACTCATCTATTTTAATTTTAAGTTATTCTTTCATTTCAAGTCATTACATTCATTCTCCTATTATGATTTCAAGTTACTGTGTTGTTTCAAGTAATTTTTTCATTCGTTTACAATGATTTTAAGTTATTGTGTTGTTTCAGGTAATTTTTTCATGTTTACATTATAATTTCAAGTTACTATAATTTTAAGTTGGCATATCTCGTGAATAAGAACCTTACATTTCGCAAACATTCAGAGGCGAATAGAAATTCTCCCATTATATTCCCTAGTGCCTATGCTCTTGCATTGTTAACATTGCAACCGAAGGGCAAAAAATGGCTCCAGGTCATTTTTTCGACGGTAGGATTCTTCGATCAAACCCTGCACCAATTGGATGAACAAATAGCGTGATATTGCCTGTTGTTTGCCTATAGCAGCAGGCAGCGCGGCTGCGGTGGGGCTTTGCGTGAGCGCATAGTGACTGCCATCAATAAAATACTGAATCAATATTCAATTATAAACTTTTAATGCTTCTGTGCTGATTCCATGCGCTTAACTTCACTGTAATGCCCGTGTGCTTGTGTGTCTGGCCGGCTGTTTATGTGTGTGTGTCTGACTGGCGGCTGTGTGTGTGGGTTGTTCATCTGGCTGTGTGTGTGTGTGTGTGTGTCTGGCCGGCTGTTTATGTGTGTGTGTCTGACTGGCTGTGTGTATGGGTTGTTCATCTGGTTGTGTGCGCGTGTGTGTGTGCTGTTCATCT